>JADBJO010000861.1:355000-357500 GCA_016801955.1 Conus betulinus
CGACCTGCAGGGATTCCCAGCGCTCTGCTAACGAAGTGTCTGAGGATGAGAAAGAAGCACGAGGGGGACAGGACAAGCTCACGTCGGGAGAGGCAGAGACGAGTGAGTGGGTGTGGGTGGAGGACGACGAAGTGAAGGGGCTGGTCGAAAAGTCGTACACTCCCAATCTCCCCCCCCCCCCCCTCCTCTCTCTCTCTCGAGCTCTCTCTCTCTCTCTCGAGAGAGAGAGAGAGAGAGGGAGAGAGGGGGGGGGGGTTAGCTGTCTACGACTTTTCGGAGAGAGAGAGAGAGCGAGAGAGAGAGTGAGAGTGAGAGGGGGAGGGCTGGCTGCCTACAACTTTTCGGGGGGGGGGGGGGGGGGGGGAGACAGAGAGAGAGAGAGACAGTGAGATCGAGAGAGAGAGAGAGAGAGAGAGAGAAGAGAGAGAGAGAGAGAGAGCGAGAGCCCCCCCGTGACACCGACCAAACTGGCAGAACTTCTTTTAAAGTAGGACTCATGCCTAACAAATCAATTCTTTTTCTTTCTTTTTTTTTTTGGTTTGAATGTTTTTTATCCGCATACATATCTGTTTTGCGAAAAGCAAAAGCAGAGAAAAAAAAAAAAAAAAGACAAAAAGAAAAAAAAAAAGAAAATAAACAGGAACGAGAATTAAGTGAGCGGAAGGACCACGCAGGCGGAAGGTGGGTGGTGGTGGTGCCGATGGTGGGATTGGGGGGGGGGGGGGGTGGGAGGGAGGGGTGTGTGGGTCGGGAGAGAGATGGGGGCGGAGGGCGGGGGCGGGGGAAGAGAGAAGCATGCAGCAATTGGCTGAATGCAATATTCATGGCGGTGGTGAGCGGCCTAGGGAACGAGACACCAACTACGCCTTCCTGATCGGTCGTCTTTCCTCTCGGACTCCCTTCTCTCCTGGAATGTCATAGAGTAAGTGGCGGGTCGGACCAGCTCAAACTCTCTCTCTCTCTCTCTCTCTCTCTCTCTCTCTCTCTCACACACTCCACACACACACACACACACACACACACCACACACACACACACACACACACGCTGTCCACTGTGTCTCTGTCTGTCTGTCTCTCCCTCTCTATGTGTCTGTCTGTCTGTCTATCTCTGTGTGTCTCTCTATGCCCTCTCTCTCTCTCTCTCTCTCTCTCTCTCCTCTCGCGCGCGCGCGCGCGCGCGCGTGTGTGTGTTTGTTTGTTGTTTGTGTGTGTGTTGTGTGTGTGTGTGTGTGTGTGTGTGTGCATGCGCGCGTGCGTTGGTGTGTGTGCGCGCGCGTGTGTGTGTGTGTGTGTGTGTGTGTGTGTGTGTGTGTGTGTGCGCGCGCGCGCGCGCGCGCGTATGTGTATGTATGTGTGTGTGTGTGTGTGTGTGTGTGTGTGTGTGTGTGTGTGTGTGTGTGTGTGTGCACCGACATAATAACACCATACACCGAAGCGTGACCTATGGTATTGAACAACAATACTTCTTTAAGACCAAGGAAATATTTTCGGGGTCCTCTCTGTGTGTGTGTGTGTGTGTGTGTGTGTGTGTGTGTGTGTGTGTGTGTGTGTGTGTGTGCGCGCGCGCGCGCGCGCGTGCGTCGTGCGTGCGTGCGTGCGTGCGTGTGTGTGCGCGCTCGGTCGCGCATTGATAAAATGACACCAGCAAACGAATGCCTGACACATGGTATAAGACCATACAACTTCTTTCATACGCTGTTAATACTTTTTTTTTTTCTCCCGTTCCCCTCAGCTCAGCTCAGCTCTACACATCAATCATTCACAAACTGTCCGGAAATGTCCGATCAACGATATCATTGGCATGGCACAGGTCCTTGACCGGGAGGGAACACAAGGCGCTAGTGGAGACGTGGTCGTCAGACACTGAACATTCTTCACATGTAGTAAGATGACAGAGATAACGAACTTCAACATTCAAAGTGCTCTTCCATCTTTTTCAAACGCTGACTATTTTTGGCGCAGATTGAAGATAAATCGAGAAAAATACCCCCGCCCGTTTTTTAAAATCTTTTTTTTTTTCTCCCTTTTTTCTTTTCTTTTTCTTTTTTTTTTTTAATTTCATTTGTTACCTCCAGCCCTTAAATAAAACAATGTTCATCCTTTTTATTGCCAAATATTGCCACAGATGCAGTAAATTTTTACACAGGGTAACGAAGTTTAATTCGAAACTTGACAGTTTTAATAAATTCCACTTTATTTTTCATTTTGGTCTCGGTTGTGATCTCAGTATGTGTGTGTGTGTGTGTGTGTGTGTGTGTGTGTGTGTGTGTGTGTGTGTGTGTGTGTGTGTGTCCCCATATACGTCGGATTTCATAACTGTTGCAGAGGACCTCGACTGGGAGCAGCGACCACACGGAGCTAGAGGAGGCCTGATCGAGACACTGACCATTGTTCGTGGCTAATATAATGAAAGAACCACATCTACGTTCTTTTAGTTGAGTACCTTTTTACAGTTGGGAACGCTTGGAACAACTTTGACGGCGGGAACACCCGAAGTT
>JADBJO010000861.1:360000-362500 GCA_016801955.1 Conus betulinus
GCGTGTGTACATATCTATAGGCTGGACACAGAACATGTTACTATGTTACGGGGTGGGTGAGTGGGAAGGAAACGCAGTGTGGGTGGGGAAAGAGGGGGTATGAAGGAGGAGGAGGGAAGGGGATGGAGGTGAGGCAGGGTGGCAGACGGGGGAAGGAGAGGGGGGGGAAGTGTGTGTGTGTGTGTGTGTGTGTTGTGGTGTGTGTGTGTTGTGTGTGTGGAGGGGGGAGGGGTGGGGGGAGAAAAAAAAAGCGGACGTGTGGCGACAGTGTGGGCGAGGAAGACACTACTATAGTATGACTCACTTGAGCAATCTGTTCGCAAACGCCTTACCTCCCATCTGCGAAGTAAAACGATACGGAGTAAGTAAGTACGTCGTCTCTGTCTGTCTGTCGGTCTCATTCACAGACACAAACATTGCATGAATATGTTCATAATCTCCCCCCCCCTTTTCTCTCTCTCTCTCTCGTAGTGGAAGTAAATAGTAGTTCTCGTTCCTCTGGGATCTCACCTCTCTCTCCTCCTCCGCTCTCTCCTCTCTCTTCTCTCTCTCTCTCTCTCACACACACACACACACACACACACACACAGTCGCAGACAAAGACAACCACAGATAAGTGCACCCCACCTGTCAGTCTGCATCAATCTGTCTGTCCGTCCACTCACCTTACCCGTCCAAGCAACCCCCTCTCTTACCTTCAGTATTTGTTATAACCCTGTGGAAGGCTCTATTCTTTGACAGCCTGTTCATCTATGTAACTTTAGACACGAAACAGCTCCGAACTGAACGCCTCGTGATACAAAAGGACCTCCCAACACGACAACAACAACGTTCACACACACACACACACACACACACACACACACACACTCGCGCGCGCGCGCGCGCGCGCGCGCGCTACGCAACACACACACACACACACCTGGGTTTATTACCTTGACGTTGGGTTGAGATGGGATATAAAGACGGTTTGTCTGTCTGTCTGTCTGTGTCTCTGTCTGCCTCTGAGAGAGAGAGAGAGAGAGAGAGAGAGAGAGAGAGAGAGAGAGAGAGAGAGAGAGAGTGAGTGTTTGTGTGTGTGTGTGTGTGTGTGTGTGTGTGTGAGAGAGAGAGAGAGAGAGAGAGAGAGAGAGAGAATGTGTGTGTGTGCGCACGCTCATGTGTGCATGTGTGTGCGTGCGAGGACGCATGCGTTTGAGTGTGTGTGTGTGTGTGTGTGTGTGTGTGTGTGTGTGTGTGTGTGTGTTGGTGTGGAGAGTGTGAGAGAGAGAGAGAGAGAGAGAGAGAGAGAGAGAGAGAGAGAGAGAGAGAGTTGTTTTTTCTTTAGGCCTATATTTTCATACTTGACCTAACCTCCACGTCGGAAGTAACGTTTTCACTCAAGCCCCGTTTGTTTATCTGTCTGCAATACCACGAAAAAGAAAAAAAAAAAACCTTCTACTACTGTACTACTGAATCGCCAACGACCAAACTGACATTAAGTACACTGTATCCAAAGGCAGAACCCATTCAACGTCAGTGCCGATCCCACTCAAAACACCGGTGTCCCTGCAGGGGTTGGTGACGATGATGATGATGATGCACACACATTGCGTCAATTTTCACAGCTCTGGGGCTGTGTGTGATTCATTCCCTTTCATTTGTCAACACTCGCATCAGATTCAACCCTTTAGAATAGTGTACGTATTGTGTGCGTTGGATCAGCCTTTAGAAATTGCGAGTGACAGGCGATGTTACCACAAAGAATCGGCGAGTTTCTCACGCCAACGCATGGCTCCCGCAACCTCAAGACCGACAACACATCACCACTGTACCTTGGCTAGTTCTGTGATAAAAGAAGAAAATACACCCAAAGGTGCGGGGCGAGACGCAGAGAAGCACTGTCCTCAACTGCCTAACGAACCAGCTGGGAGCGATCCTGCACCATCCTTGGAAGCCTGCGCTGTGTTCACATAGGGTGCAGGCACGGCACAGGGCATGCCATTAGGACGTCAAGGGACATAACTGCTCCCTGGCTGATGCCATGGGGCAATGGCCACTAGAACGCCAGACACGACAGACCCTCCACGGGAGCGTTCCCGCGGGTGTACCAGCCCATGTTTCATGACGGCAGAGCTCACAGGGGAAGAACGCCTCCGTCAAGCGACTGTCGCGTGCATCCCGCAGCTCCACTCGTTGCTGTTCCACAGACAGTAGAAGACAGTACAACTCCAGACGAGGCCAAGCTTTCGCCATGAGGTCTTAGGTGCCCTCCGAAGAGAATACAATAGAGTAAAGGCACAGTGGCGTGTCTTGCATATATGCTCGCAGCATTCAAACAGCGTTGACTCTATCAACAATGTGTTTGCCTCTCTCTTCTGATGTGGTCCTCTTCCGACACGCTTGTCCCCCCCCCCCCCCCCCCCCCCCCCCCCCCCCCCTCAAGGTATTCTCACAGCACTCCAAAACACAGCATTTTGTGTTTATTTTCTGCATACTTTTTTTTTTTTTTTTTTTTTAC
>JADBJO010000861.1:375000-377500 GCA_016801955.1 Conus betulinus
ATCCACATGCACTCAAAGTCAATAAATCCATAGTTACTATATCATTAATATAAAAAAAAAAGAAAAAAATGCAGACAAATTGTATCCTCTCACTACTAACAGAACATACAGAAACCCAGACACCTGTAATCACTTGCAAGAACTCAGGTCATAAAATACAACTTTACAAGAACAAACATAAAACCCCAGACACCAGCTGAACTGTCCAGGATGATATGTCAACAGATTTTGATGTGCAACTAAACTGAAAAAGGGTGGATAGAAGAGATAAAAGATGGGGGAAAACAAAGGAGACAGACAGACAGAGAGAGCGAGAGAGAAAGAGAGAGAGAGGGAGGAAAAAAAATGTGAAAAAAATAAGAGAAAAATGCCAATGAAGAGAGGCATGTGAAGCATCTAAAGTAAGAAAAAAAAAGTGACAGGAAAGAAAGGTGCTCCATGACCTGCATGCAACTGAGGCATAAAACAAAGAACCCTCACTGAAAAGGGTTTGGAGAAGTTTTGATAGTCTGTATGTGAATAAGCCAGGGCCAATGTCACAAGTGACACTACATGATGAAGTAGCAAAAACAAGCAAACAAACAACCAAACAACAAGCACAACGACCCTAAACTGTCAAACAGCAAACAAACGAAAAAAAAACACCCCAAACCATGTGCAGGCACACATGCACACATGCACGCATGCTGCACACACACACACAAAACATATGAATCAGCTTCAACAATTTTGTTTTAGGACTATAATGTCAATGTCTCTGGAAAAATCAAGATGTGCAGTACTTTAAACTGAAATTCAGAAATATGATTAGATTTTTTGCACGATAAAACAAACAAACAAAAAGTCAACACTGAAATAAAACTCCAAACCCTAAGACAGGTAACGTGTCAGGAAAAAAAATTGAGACAAAACATGCAATTCATGTTTCAACAAACAAGTTAAACCACTTAGCGCGCCTGTGCGCACACACATTCACACGCCCGCGCACACACACACTACCACCCATGCCTTCATTTTGGATGCATCTAATGGAAATACTGCCCTCAGCTGACAAGGACACTGACAGGACAGCTAAATCAGGCACTATCTGTCTGTTTCAGTCTGCCTACTGTCCCTCTGTGTGTGTGTGTGTGTGTGTGTGTGTGTGTGTGTGTGTGTGTGTGTGTGTGTGTGTGTGTGTGTGTGTGTGTGTGTGTGTGTGTGTGCACGCCTGTTTGTCTGTCTCTGATAGCTACTGATATAAATCTGAAACTATTGTAGAGACAGAATGTTCCAATTCAGAGACGGGTAAGATTTTCTGAAAAAAAAAGAAAAAGGGAGGGGGAGGGGTCCTGTCTTTAACTTACATGAAAAAGTGAGAGAACAGAGGACAGGAGGAGGAAAAGAAAAAAGGCATGTAAAAAAGGCATGTATGTGTGTGTGTGTGTGTGTGTGTGTGTGTGTGTGTGTGTGTGTGTGAGCTAGACAGATACAGCCTTTACAGGGTGAGGGGGAGAAAGAGAGGAAGGACAAAGAGGGGAAGCAGAGGCGATGGGGAGAGACAGAGACAGAGAGAAAAGGAGAAACACACAAACTGACTGAGAAAGAGAAAAAGAGAGAAAGAGACCAACTGACTTTGTTTTTTTGATGGGTTCGGGGATGGGGGGAAGATGTATTATTGTATAACAATCTTTTGCTGTGTTCCTCTGCAACGCATACAGGTCTTAACATTTACAGATCACATCAAACTGAGAGTTAGGACTCTCTCTCTCTCTATTTCTCTCTCTCTCTCTAACATCTTACCTAATATCACAAAATTTTCTGAAAAGAGAAAAAAAAGGAAAAACACTTCTACTACTATATAACTACTCCACACACACACACACACACACACACACACAGAACACTGGGAGTGGGCTTGAGGACTGGAAGATGAAGGGCATGTCTTGGAGCAGGAGAGAGCAAAGAGAGAGAGACAGTGAGAGTGAGAGAGAGAGAGAGAGGGGGGGGGGGACTCAAAAATTGTTTAAAGTGCGTGTATTAGTATATTGTATGTATCTCTTAGTCATGTCCACATTAAAATCAAAATCATTCCGAAGTTCTTGAAATTTCTAATCTCCAAAATTCTGAGCTGAAATCACTGTAACAAAATGAAGATAAACTACTGTTATGACAAAAGATATTATATTAATTGCACACACACACACACACATTTACAACAACAAGAACAACAAACAACATCCACCATAACGCAAACACTCACATCCAATTAGATTTTTTTTACTTAATGTTTGCTGGCTTTATTTCATTTGTATTCCACACTCACTGAGGATAGGAGAGTATGAGTGAACGAAACAGAATAATACAGATCTGTAGTAAAGACAAGAGGTGAGGTGAGATTCAGAGGTCCATGACACAATTGCTGATTGTAATACAAACACAAAAGCATGTGGTAATGAATATAATCTGCAAAACATGCAATTTTTACAGCCCAAATAATGAACATAATGTTTCTCGCATT
>JADBJO010000861.1:382500-387500 GCA_016801955.1 Conus betulinus
GTTCTGGATATCCTGATCGTATATTCTGGCGTAAACTTCAAATAAAACATTTGACTCTCTAAAACTGTTTGATCGGCCCAGCGGAAAGACATTCGTTATCTTCCCCTAATGTTTTCACTCCCGGAACAGATCTATTCCGCACCCCCCCCCCCCCCCCTCCCCCTCTCATTGTCAGCTTGTAATGCAGACACTCTATGTTACAAACAGTTCAAGTTCACGTATTATTATCATTATTATCATTATTGTTATTACTATTCTTGTTATTATCATCATCATCATTACTATTATTATCATTAGCATGATCGATCGATTCAGACCTACATGCCTGGGATTTCATGTGACGTTTGTTTAGCAAATGACGCATGAAAATGACGCAAACACAAACTGCCAATTGTTATGATACTGACCCATAAACTGAGGAAAGATAACTGTCTCCCCTGAGTCTCTCTCTCTCTCTCTCTCTCTCTCTCTCTCTCTCTCTCTCTCTCTCTCTCTCTCTCTCTCTCTCTCTCTGTGTATTATTCTATGGGTGACGGCATCTGTAATTTTCAAAACACATGCAATTTTCCAGGGACGCCCCAAAGACTTTCAAGAAAAGATCTAAGGCTGTAGCTTGTGCATATTGAAAATTAAGCTAACTATTGATGTTTTCTTTTTTCAGGTGTGCTGATAAAAGAGTTTTGATGAAAAGGTTCAAATGTAGCGAGACAGTTCAAACTGATCGTGTCACCTAAGAAGACCTATGCCTGTGTGTTTTACGTGTTTTGTGTCAGCGCAGAACACAAAACAGGCTATGCTGCAGTCATTATTATATGTGGAAAGTACATTCAATCTATCAAAAAAAAAAATTGTTGGAGACAACCCATGAAAATCATAGCCGCCAGAGAGAGAGAGAGAGAGAGAGAGAGAGAGAGAGAGAGAGAGATGTGTCATATAAAAATATAGTAACGAAACACTTGATCGATAATGTTGAAGAGTTTTGGTGTGAAGAGCCTTTTCTGAAGAATGATGAATATATATATTTCACAGAGGAAAACAAAATCACGGGAGAAACGCATTATCTCACAGGCGAGATATCTTGTATATAGCCTAACATACAGGAGATTTTTTTTTTTCATTAAAAAAAAAAAAATCATACTATGAGCCTAAATCATGGCTGGGCAGGAGCAGATTCACCGGCTGACGCAAAGAATGTTCGTCATTGGGAAACATCTTACTTTTGGGAAGAGATGACCAAAATTATATACTGAATTAGAAATTTTAAGTAAGACTCAGCTAGAATGACATGCGGCACGTGACAGGTCTTCAGGATCAGCTTCATCCGTCTGTGACATCCTGCCACGAATTTAAACCTGGTGAAAGGAGCAAAATCGGATGACTCTCTCTCTCTCTCTCTCTCTCTCTCTCTCTGTCTCTCTCTCTCTCTCTCTCTCTCTCTCTCTCTCTGTCTCTCTCTCTCTCTCTCTCTCTCTCTCTCTCTCTCTCTCTCTCTCTTACGGCAAACAAACAGTGGACTATGTCTTGAGTCAACGCAACAATGCTAACCCGGGGAAGGTACATAAGGAGACACAAACAAGTAGGCCTACTTAAGGAGATCATAGATGCGGTCAGCACTGTCAGAGAAAACGCTACACCACCAGAGGCCCTAGCATCGACGTTCAACACAGCAGAAGGCCACAAATTATGGTCTGGAACAGCTGCGACATCAGGGGCATGGAAGCAGAGTTTACTGGATGAAGGGGATGACTGGGAATGCACAGCAGAACTTCCGGAATGGTGAAAACCATCCAGAATGGTGAAAACCACCCAGAATGGTGAAAACCACCCAGAGAAGGGTGAAAACCACCCAGAATGGTGTGAAAACCACCCAGAATGGTGAAAACCACCCAGAGAATGGTGAAAACCACCCAGATGGTGAAAACCACCCAGAATGGTGAAAACCATCCAGAATAGTGAAAACCATCTAGAGATCATCAGAAAGAGTGGCATGAGACCGGATATTGGACTTCACACGGAGTTTATTGAAACAGTTCACTCTGATTGAACACACGGTGCCACACGAAAGCAGAATGGAGCCAGCTCACATCTACAAGACGGAGAAGTATCCCGGTAGGTTGAGTGAATCCGGCTTCCGAGCCAAAGTCCTCGCCATTGAAGCTGGAGCAAGGCGGTTAGTGCCTTCGTTAGCCCATGATCTCATGAAACGGCTCGGGATTTCAAGTAAGAAGAGGACCAGAACCCTGAAGTCAACGGCAGAGGCAGCCGAAAAGAGTTCCACATAGATCTGGGTTGAGGAGAAACAAAAGTGAACTTTATTTGACTTAGATTTACCACCTTCGAAGAGGTGTGCTGTAGCAATGTAGGTAGGCATCTGTCTAATCGCCCACCCCTGCATCTACAAGTTGCTGGTACGAATCCCGGCAGCGCCAGGAAATAAAAATATCTGTAAGCAGAAAGGCACATAGGAGTCATGACTTAAATACGGCCTGGCTTCCTTAGACTTTGAATAGTTCAGGACCGAAACACTTGCCTGAGAGAGGTTTCTTCTCTGAAGACTTTCTGCCCTTAAGCTCTGCTTAGAGATGTTTGAACTAGAAGAAAAAGAAAAGGAACAAAATATGCTCTAGAGAAGGTTTATTTTTTCCCAAATGTGTTTTCATGTTTTGATATATATTGATGTTGTGAAATAAAAGTTAGGTCAAAACTAAGCAGTTTTTTACAATGTTTCGGGGAAATATTTGCTATTGAAATGTGCCCTGGTTAACATCTAAAAAACTGAAAAGCTTTTCAGCATGTTGAACATTATTTATAACCCCTCCATGCTCCTATAAGAGTTAAAGGATAATAGAACCTGAACTCTCTCTCTCTCTCTCTCTCTCTCTCTCCTCCTCTCTCTCTCTCTCTCCTCTGTCTCTCTGTCTCTCTCTCTGTGTGTGTGTGTGTGTGTGTGTGTGTGTGTGTGTGTGTGTGTGTGTGTGTGTGTGTGTGTGTGTGTGTGTGTGTGTGTGTGTGTGT
The DNA here is from genome assembly GCA_016801955.1 of Conus betulinus. Classification (NCBI taxonomy): domain Eukaryota; kingdom Metazoa; phylum Mollusca; class Gastropoda; order Neogastropoda; family Conidae; genus Conus; species Conus betulinus. The sequence goes on from JADBJO010000861.1 coordinate 385,516, forward strand.
TGTGTGTGCGCGCGCGCGCGCGCGCGAACATAACATTCAGTGCGAGCGTGCGTAAGTTCGCGCGCGCGCGCGCGTGTGTGTGCGTGCTTGCGTGCGTGTCGTGTGCGTGCGTGCGTGTGCGTTGTGTGTGTGTGTGTGTGTGTTGTGTGTGTGTGTGTGTGTGTTGTGTGTGTGTGTGTGTGTGCGTGCTCGCGCGCGTGGGCGCATGCAAACGTAACATTCTTGGACAAGAGACAGGACATCCAGATACACTTAAAGTGAAGAGGAACTCCCATCCTGTGTTACAGCGGCAGGGACAATGGGTTTGCTGGTGGTGGTATGAAATATTCCGTGTGATGTCATTCTATTGCAGACTGAAGTGAGTGAGTGAGTGAGTGAGTGAGTGAGGTGTGTGTGTGTGTGTGTGTGTGTGTGTGTGTGTGTGTGTGTGTGTGTGTGTGTTGCATACGTGCTTGTGTGCATATGCACTCACTCACGTGCACGCGTAGGCGCCCTTGTGTGTGTGTGTGTGTGCGTGTGTGTGTGTGCGTGCGTGCGTGCGTGCGTGCGTGCGTGCGTGTGTGTGGTGTGTGTGTGTGTGTGTGTGCTGCACGCACACGCTCTCCCTCCCCCCCTCTCTCTCTCTCTCTCTGTGCTGTGTGTGTGTGTGTGTGTGTGTGTGTGTGTGTGTGTGTGTGTGTGTACGCTCGTGCATAAGCGCCTCTCACTCTCTCTCTCTAATGACTTGCAAAAACATGTGTGAGAGATTAAATGCGCAGAATGTACACGGAATACCAGAGACTGGTAATACTAATGAAATACATGAACATGTTACGGCGATAAACGTTTGGAATTTTGTTCCATTTCGTTCAAGCATTGTATGGCACTTTCTCCCTGATGTCTACATGACTGACTGACTGGGAAAAAAAAAAAAGAAAAAGAAAAACAGAGGCCAAAATGAGGACAGTGAATAATTTCGTCTCCAGCGTGCATGAGTGAGGATCTTTTGAACCGAAACATGGTTAGTGCGTTTGTGATCATTCCGGTCGGCTACAACTGAAACACGATTGCACAGGAGGAAGTTTAAACTGCAGCGGTGCAGACTTTATTTGCCAAAGTACATATGAATTGCGATTTACTCCCGAGTGACTGCTAATCGCACTCTCATTTTGAGAGAGAGAGAGAGAGAGAGAGAGAGAGAGAGAGAGAGTGAGAGAGAGATAGAGATGAACAAGGGGAAAGAACTTACTTTCATTTGTTTTAACAGCAATCTCTAGTTGTCTCCCATGTCTGCTCTTCATCGTTGTCGTCGTCGTCATCGTACTGGTTGGCTGTCAATTTGTCTTCAACATTTAATGATGAATCCGAATACAGAAGAGTGGTAAACATAACACAGAAGAGACATCAAATGTCTGTAGCGGCTCTAATACGAAATGAAGCACAAAATAAATGGACAGGTGCTAGATAACACAAGCTTTACGCGAACACAAAGCCAGAAAGAGACAACCGATACTTACTCCCACTTGCATGTGACTCAGAAGAAGAGTTCTTTTTTATATTCTTCTTCTTTGATTGTTTCAAATAGTATTTTTTAGGCTTCGCTGAAAAAAAAGAAGACAAACGAATGACAAGACAAACGAGTTTTGTCCTGTGATTCGTGTATCTACGTGTTTCGGCGGAGTCTGAAAATACTTTTTAAAAATTTGTTTAGATTTCAGCCTGCAGTCGCCTCACTTTGCAATTGGATCTTTAATTATGTTTGTTGCGTTCCATGGTCCGTTTTCTTTCAGTAGTATTACTTCCCTTGCTGATCGTTCTTTCTTCTATGAAGTTTACTCGGAGAACTGGCAGTTAGCCAGATTCTGTCGTTAAGGATGATGTGTGTAAACATGACACCTGAGAGCAGGTCTGCTAGCTCGTACATGTCTGCCATCCTACTGGTCACGATAGATTATTATCCTGCGAAGCATGGGTGCGGGATGACTTTGTGCCAGTCATCTATTCAT
>JADBJO010000861.1:392500-405000 GCA_016801955.1 Conus betulinus
CTTACATGAGATGTATGATTAATGCGTAGTAATATCGAATCTACGTCATGTACAGTGAACACAAAGTCACCCCCCATCAAACCTAACTATATCTGCCTTCTAACTCAGTCGAACCGCCGTGAGCGAGTGTTTCAAAAGTGACAATTTGACACCCTCTACGGCGAAGCGTGTTTCAAGAGCCAGCCAGCCAGCTGGGGGCAGACAGAAAGCCAATAAGAACGAGAGGAAGTTATAAATGCCTTTAATTACACGCAAAGCCAAGATACTTATCCTTTTCCGTTCTACATCTCTGGCCCAACCTGTTGTTCATGGAATACCCACGAGGCATGGCACCAAACAGTTCAGGGAATATACAGCGCTGTCACGGCATTAACGGGGCTAGGTTCAGGTTAAGGTTAAGGTTAAAAACTCCACAGCCTGACGTTCGTAGAAGAAGTGAACTCCCAGAGGTTCACAGCGACTGGGCATGGAATATGATGGCAGAGCCCATCCCTATGCTTTCGCCGTCATTAACCTTCCCTGTACTATATGAATTACCTCTGAGTGGGACAGTGAGGGTTTTCAAGCCCCTCCCCCCCCCCCCCGCCCCAATCCCCCCCCACCCCCGCCCCCCCTCACCAGGAAACCAAAACCAAAACCAAACCAAACCAAACCAACCACCAACCAGGAACAGCAGCAGCAACACTCCTACAATCCCAACAAGTGGTCCAGTTCCACCACTGTCGGTTCCGCAGGGGAAGGCTCTGGAATCTGACCACTGGACGTTCTGTCAAGGAGGCAGTCCACGCCAAATCAGGATGACAGCGTTGAAAAAGCGATGGCTGCTGCCGCCATCTTTGATTCAGTGACGTAACCTCACGTCGTTTGTGTCAAGGGGAAACACGTACTATCCGTGTTGGCTGTGGCTCCACTCAGGGCAACACAGTATGGCAATCGTTTTTCAACAGGTTCGTCAACTAAAAATTCGCAGCGTTGTTAGCATTTGGAATGATGAGGGCGATATTCTAGACTTGGCCTATATCTATACACTGCTATGGTGGCAGACAGGGACCGGCTATGCTTGCTTCAATATTCGGGTGCAGCAGCAGTTTCGCAAAATTCAACTTCGCTGCTTTCCCTTCGTTTTGCTGTGTAGAATAGTGACCACCATCCTTCACCTTTCACTACCCTTCCCCCTTCCCCTGTCAAATGAGTCTCGTCGGCCGGTGGCCACACGACAACTTGGCAATGACAAAATGTTTTTGTGAATCCATGTGTGTTTGTTCAACTTGGTATGTAAATTAAAACTTGAGGAAGCAAGAACACGAATCAACGACCTTATATTCAAATTACCAAATCAAATTATTCACAAGCTATGCGTTCGGTATTGTACCCCAACCCCACTCAGAGAAAAAAAGTGCAAAAAAAAAGCCCCCCCCCCCCCCCCCCCCCCCCCCCCCCCCCCATTCCTCCCGAGATACAGGTAAAAAAATCGTCAACAAAAAGTCTTTAATAACCAAAAAAAACAAAAAAAAAAAAACAAAAACAAAAACAAAAACAGCATAACAAACAATGCATAACAAACAATAAAAAATAACAAGTGACAACAAAAGTACTTGTCAACAATGTGATTATCTTGATGTTCATCCTTCCGTGCAGGACTACATTCCGTCAACATGGTCCTCACAAAAATAAACAAGATATAAAAAATCTAAGTACACCACGCCGTTGGTTTGCTCAGAACGGACATCAGTCAGGAAATGAGAACAGTGACCAGTATGTATCATATTTTACACACTTTTGACATCAAGCTCAGAAAACAGTACATTATGACAGCAACTGTGATAACATGTTTGCATCTTAAAAAAAAAAAAAAGAAAAAAAAAATCACCTATATACGAGCACACACACACACACACACACACACACACACACACACACACACACACACTCACATGCGTACCCATGTAGGGATTCCGAAGTCGGCTGGACTGTAGGCATCATGATTACGAACACACAGGTGAATCAAAAGTGCGCACAAAAAAGGAAGAAAAAACAATCATCGGCCAAACTCGAATCTGTAAAGCACAAACGACGGCGACAGTTGTAGACGGCTGATTTCAGTGGGTCGTACCACTGTCTTTATTTCACTATGTCCGGCTTCTAACTTCGCCAGGGATACTGACAAAGGGCATAGCGTAATTAGTGTACAGTCAGACGGCCTCCTCCAACAAATGAATAGACCTGTTAAAAAAAAAAAAAAAAAAAAAAAAAAATCAGGGGAGATAATGCCTGTCGTGTTTCCCCAGTTAAAGGTCCAGCAAATCGATCTAGAAAGTCAAAGATTTGATTTGAAGCGCACACCAGGATAATATTTGATCAGAACTACTCTCTGTATTAGAGACGTTTTGTTCCACATCCGTGTTGTGGGGGTTTTTTTCTCTATCTGTTTGAACAGTTAAATTGACTGATGGGGGCGAAGTCGCTTCGGCAGTCTTGCCCAGCGGGATGTGTCCTTTAAGAACGACAAGGTTACTCTCACCCAACGCGAGATCTGACACAAATTACCTCCCTTACAAATTTCCGAACATCGCCTGTTCCAGTGGTTCTTGCAAAAGTCATATGGATGTTTACACAATTCGAGGAATCACTTGTAGCCGGACACACACGTCATTGGTCATGAATAAGAAGTGTAGACGAAAAAATATAAACGACGTTTAAACAGCCATGTTTTCGAATCAGTGTCTTCCCCTTTAAATTCCACTTCACCTTTCATACACACAAGGTTGTCTTCGGAGGCCTCTCTTTAAAAAAAAAAAAAAAGGAACTCTTTTCTGATCACGTTCAGCCGTCATTTTTTCTCCTCACAAACCAAAAATAGTAATTTTCTCCTCACAAACCAAAAATAGTAACATGTTGTGACTGGTAGGGAGAACTGTCGGAATTCTTATTCTGACGCTGCACACCACAAATACAGTGCGGCGGTATGACATCACCTGGGGGGGGGGGGGGGGGGGGGGGGGGGGGGGGGGAAGAAAAAAGCAAAGACAAAGTAAACTAACTAACTAGCTCAATATGAAGTGTTTCAATGGACTAGAGCAATGCACTCATTTTGAACTGCACACACATACGCGCGCGCGCACGCGCGCACAACAAATAAACACACACACACACACACACACACACACACACACACACACACACACGCATGCACGCACGCACGCACGCACGCATGCACCCATGCGCGTGCGCGAGCAGATAAATCCGAGAACTTCACAAAGCTCATGCATGGTCCTATACAGTTCAGGACGATGGACAGCTGCAAAATGATCAGCTATGGTACAATGATTGATAAAGACAGACGAATCATAGACAGAAAGATCTTTGACTGCAAAGTACAACTAATAAGACTGGAAACAGGGCAGGGAGAAGGGGAACAGAGAGAGAGAGAGAGAGAGAGAGAGAGAGAGAGAGAGAGAGAGAGAGAGAGGGAAGGGGAGGTAGAGGGAGAGTCCATGGTCCATCTTTTGACCGGAATCTGCACTCAAATTTAAAGGGGTCGTCTGTAGGCTACATTCCATCTTTTCACCAAGTTCGACCCAAATCCGTTCGATAGTTTTTGCGTAATCGTGCTGACAGACAAACAGACAAACAAATAAACAAGCAGATGCTGGTGAAAACATTACCTTGTCAGCAAAGATAAAGAAAAGACAGCAAAATCCAAAGTAGTGATACAGGGGGAACAATCTGGTAGGGAAAGGAAGAGAAGGGAGAGCACCGTTAATTTGAAAGGTGGGTGACCCCTACCTCTACAGGCACAAGTTGTGTTGATGTTTCAACTGAACCCCCCCCCCCCCCCCCCCCCCCCCCCCCCCCCCCCCCCCCCCCCCCCCCCCCCCCCCCCCCCCCCCCCCCCCCCCCCCCCCCCCCCCCCCCCCGCTCCTCCCTCGTCCATCTCCCTCTACTTCTACAAGCGCCACATAAATTAATGTTTGAATTGAAAAGTCAGCTCCCTGCGTCCATAAGCATCACATGATGTTCAGATTGGGAAGTCACTAAACCTCCACAGGCACCATATGAATTACTGTTTTCATTATGAAATCACACAGTACCTCTACCAGTCAATGTTTACATTGGAAAGTCGCATCACGCCTCGATTTGGATCACATTAGTGAATGGCTACATTTCAAAAATCACACCCTGCCCTGTGGGGGGCCACATAAAAAAATGTTCACATCGAAAAGTCAAATCCTACCTCTTTAAGAGTCAATGATTTGATGTATGCATTGGAAAGCTACGCCCGTGGCTAGCTCTACAAAGACTACATCTGTAAATGTTTACATTGAGAAGTCGATCCTTCACTCTCATCGACATGAACTAATTCTTCAAATTAGAAAGTCATCTCTTACCTGCATGGGCACTGCATACTACGAATGCTAAACTGAAAAGTCATCTGTAACTCAAATTCACCCCACACCCCACAGCCGCCGTATGAATTAACTGTTACATTAAAAAAAACTGATTTCTGTCTCTATGCGTACCACTTGGTTATGAAAGGTTCCAGTTGGTAAGAAACTATATTTCCATAGGAACCCGATCAAATAATAAATGTTGCACGGAACAGTCGTCTCTACTTCAGCGGCACCACATGAATTAAATTTTACATTGAAAAAGTCGACCCCCCCCCCCCCCCCCCGACTTCCATGGGCAGCATATGAATTAAATGCTACATAAAAATGTAACCTCTATTTCCATGGGAGCCACAGAAATGAAATATCACACTGAAAAGTTACCTCTACTTCCATGGGCACCACATAAATCAATGTTACATTGAAAAGTCACCCCTACTTCCGTAGGCGTCATACCAGTTAAATGTTACATTAAAAATCGCCTCTACTAGGAATAACATGAATTGAATTTTGCACTGAAAGGCCACGCCTATTTCTACAGCCATTTATCGAATTAATTGTTACGTTGAAAAGTTACCCTTTCCCCCTAGATACCAAATGACTCTGATATTACTTTAAAAGACACTCTTGTTCCACAGGCATCACATACATTAAATGTTACACCGAGAAAATAACCCTAAATCAGCACATGATTTAAATTTCATATTAAAATGTCACCCCTACGTTCACAGGCACCATATGGATCAATGTTACATGGGAAAACTCACCCCAGCTTTCCTAGGCATCAAAAAGATCCAGTGTTACGTGAAAACTCATCCCTACTTTCATAGGCACCATATGGATCCAATGTTACATGATATAGACACTTCCGTTTTCATAGCATCAAATGTTACATGGAAAAGTCATCTCTACTTTCAAAGGCACTACAGGGATCCAAATGTTACACGGAAAAGTCACCCCATCTTTCATAGAATCCAATGTTACATGGAAAAGTCACCCCTAATTTTATAGGATCAAACGTTACATGGAAAAGTCACTCTACTTTCACAGGATCAAATGTTAAATGGAAAAGTAACTCCTTCTTTCATAGGATCAAATATTACATGGGGAGAGTCACCCATAATTTCTTAGGATTAAATGCTACATGGAAAAGTCACCTCTACTTTCATGGGCTTAAATGTTACATGGAAAAGTCCCTTTACTTTCTCAGGATCAAATATTACATGGAAAAGTCACCCCTAATTTCATAGGCACTACGTGGTCCAGTGTTACAAGGAAAGGTCACCCCTACTTTCATTGGACCAAATATTACATGAAAAGTCACCCCTACTTTCATAGGATCAAATGTTAATGGAAAAGTCACCCCTACTTTCATAGGATCAAATGTTTCATGGAAAAGTCACACCTACACTCATAGGCACCACATGGATCCAGTGTTACACGAAAAGGTCACCCCTAATTTAATAGGCACTACGTGTATCCAGTGTTACATGGAAAGGTCATCCCTTCTTTCATAGGATCAAATGTTACATGAAAAAGTCACCCCTCCTTTCATAGGATCAAATGGTACATGGCAAAGTCACCCTTACTTTCATAGGATCAAATGTTACATGGAAAAGTCACACCTACTTTCATAGGCAACCCATGGAAACAATGTTACACGGAAAGGTCACCCCTAATTTAATAGGCACCACGGGGATCCAGTGTTACACGGAAAGGTCACCCCTAATTTCATTGGCATTACGTGGATCCAGTGTTACGTGGAAAGGTCACCCCTTCTTTAATAGGATCGAATGTTACATGGAAAAGTCGCCCCCTTCTTTCCATAGGATCAAATGTTGCATGGAAAAGTCACCCCTCCTTTTGTAGGATCAAATGTTACATGGAAAAGTCGCCCCTTCTTTCATAGGATCAAATGTTACATGGAAAAGTCACCCCTCCTTTCATAGGATCAAATGTTACATGGAAAGGTCACCCCTACTTTCATAGGATCAAATGTTACATGGGAAAAGTCACGGCTACATTCATAGGCACCCCATGGAACCAGTGTCACATAGAAAAGTCATCTCTAATGTTATAGGCACCACATGGATCTAACGTTACATGGAAAAGTCACCCCTACTTTCATAGGATCAAATGTTACATGGAAAAGTCATCTCTAATGTCATAGGCACCACATGGATCCGACGTTACATGGAAAACTCACTCCTGCTTTAATAGGCACCAGGTTTTTAGAAAGGCAGAGGACAGGCTTCGTTTCCTCCTAAAGGCACCAATTGTGTGTGGACTTCACAGTGACAGTTGTGTGTGGACTTCGCAGTGACAGTTGTTGTGTGTGTGGACTTCGCAGTGACAGTTGTGTGTGGACTTCGCAGTCACAGTTGTGTGTGGACTTCACAGTGACAGTTGTGTGTGGACTTCACAGTGACAGTTGTGTGTGGACTTCGACAGTGTGTGTGACTTCGCAGTGTGTGTGTGTGGACTTCACAGTGACAGTTGTGTGTGGACTTCGCAGTGGACAGTTGTGTGTGGACTTCGCAGTGACAGTTTGTGTGGGGACTTCGCAGTGACAGTGACAGTTTTGTGGGGACCTCACAGTGACAGTTGTGTGTGGGGACTTCACAGTGACAGTTGTGTGTGGACTTCACAGTGACAGTTTTGTGACAGTTGTGTGTGGACTTCACAGTGACAGTTGTGTGACTTCACAGTGTGTGTGTGGACTTCACAGTGACAGTTTGTGTGTGGACTTCGCAGTGACAGTTGTGTGTGGTGACTTCGCAGTGACAGTTGTGTGGGGACTTCGCGCAGTGACAGTTGTGTGGGGGACCTCACAGTGACAGTTGTGTGGGGGACTTCACAGTGACAGTTGTGTGGGGGACTTCACAGTGACAGTTGTGTGTGGACCTCACACAGTGTGTGGACTTCACAGTGACAGTTGTGTGTGTGGACTTCACAGTGACAGTTGTGTGTGTGGACTTCACAGTGACAGTTGTGTGTGGGGGGACTTCACAGTGACAGTTGTGTGTGTAGACTTCACAGTGACAGTTGTGTGTGTGTGTGGACTTCACAATGACAGTTGTGTGGACTTCGCAGTGACAGTTGTGTGTGGACTTCACAGTGACAGTTGTGTGTGTGTGGACTTCACAATGACAGTTGTGTGTGGACTTCGCAGTGACAGTTGTGTGTGGACTTCAAAGTGACCGTGGAAAAGACAGATTGATAAAGCCTCAAACGCACAGGTAAAAAAAAGGAGAAGAGAACTCACGGCAAGAGACTGGAGGGGGACGAACGGTAATCACCTCTCCTTTCTCCACAGAGCAAGTGTGAACTAATTTCTGGCATTTCTTTGCCAAATGGACCAGTCTAAAGCGCTCGTTGACTGACTATCTCACGTATGATAACAAACAAGACTTCGGATGCAAAGCGAGGTATGTGAGGGTGTGTGTATGTGTGTGTGTGTGTGTGTGTGTGTGTGTGTGTGTGTGTGTTGAGGGAGTGGGGGGTGGGGGGTGGGGTTAAGGTGTGATGAGGATTCGTTGCCATCAGGATTTATTTCAATAAACAGCTGACGATTGAATAGGCCACTTTCAAGAGTGGCAAAGGCGACGAGAGGGTAGGAAAAGGGGAAACAAATCTAAACGAGGGGGGGTGGGGGGGGGGGGGGGGGGGGGGGGGGGGGGGGGGGGGAGGAGGAAAGAAGTACTAACCATCACAACTAATTTCCAAGAATGTCCTACGACTGGAAACACTAATTTGGAGGAGAGGTTGAAATGAGGAAAACCTGACCTTCACAGTTAATTTGAATACTCATGTGACGATTGGTATTGCCATGTCGGTAGAGGGGGAAGGTGTGGTGTGGGGGGGGGGGTGGGGGTGGGGGATACCTTACCATCATGACCAGTTTGAATGACTGATGATTGGGACAAAACCACTTTGATAGTTTCAGTTTCAGTTTCATCAAGGAGGCGTCACTGCGTGCGGACTAGTCCATCTACGCTACACCACATCCGCTAAGTTTTGAGACCACACTACGCATGATTTGAAGCTGATGGATAAATGAATTAACTTCAAAGGTGAGACAATTGAAGAAGAGGGTCTCGTGGCTACGACTCAGCGGATGTCAGGTGGTGGTGGCGATTGGGGGGGTGGGGGGTGGGGGTGGGGGGGGGGGTGTGTTTGGTTTGGGGGAAGGATGAAACCACTATTATAGAATATCATCTTATTCCAGGCGGGCCAAAATAACTGCGATAACAAAGCCCAGAACAAGTACATTGGTAAAGAAGACACAGTTCACATCCAACTGATTTGTCAACAGCAGTATGTAAAGAAAAAATTAAAACATTTCCCCAATCATCGAAACCGTTTACAAGGAAACCGCGCGGTGGACTAAAGATACTGACACCCCCCCCCACCCCCCACCCAAAAAAAAAAAAAAACAAAAAAAAAACCCCTAAACCCCCCCCCCCCCCCCCCCCCCAGGAAAAAAAAGAAAAAGAAAAGAAAGGAAAAAAAAAAAAAAAAGTCGTCACGTTAACAAGGCTACATGGCACGATAGGCACGCAGACCACATAATCACCATGCTGGCATTTCCGCGAACATCGCCAGCAGACGACGAAGCAAATTCAGTTCACCACACTTCGCACCGCCATCGCCATAACAACAACAGGATGATGCCAGGAATGTCAACAGAATGCTAGCTCCGCGCGCTCCTCGTCAACTAGATCTGCGCTGAAAGCAGCTGAAACTTCTTGTGTGTGGAATTTTCGCCACCTTGAGCTTTTTTTTTTTTAGAAACCAAACACACTGGGTTTGCCTATTCAACACTCTTTTTGTCGCCATTGTGGATGGATACAAGATTTTATTTAGAATGGCGACACGAATGACAAAAACAGCAGTGGGCGTGTTTTGTTCGGAAAATTCAACTGGGTAGAGGAACTAGACTTGTTGACATTTTCTTCCAACTCCCCTGGGACGGAAGTAATTCTTTTCTTTTTGTTTTGTAGTTTACAATGTCCATCTTTTTTGTGGAGGGGGGTGGGGGTGTGTGTTGTTAGTTTCTAGGAAATATCTATGAACAGGACACAAGGATCGTCCTCTACATTTTGAAATCTGACACAGTTATACGGCATGATGTTTCAGAAGCCTCGTGCAATAACTGCATGTGACTTTTTCCTCTCTCTCTCTCTCTCTCTCTCTCTCTCTCTTTTTTTTTTTTTTTTTAAAAAAAATACATGTCGTGTTAATGTCTTCAATGTTGTGGATAAATTACGCTCGAATTTCAAGTATCTAAAATCGCACAGAAAACCAGCAAAGTCGCTGTAGATGTTTGTTAAGTTTTTGTTAAAGAATCGTCTACATACTGCAAAATAGTAACCCACACTAAAGAACAACAGATACGCAGTAAAGTATCTTACGTTTGAAAGGCAATCTTAAATGAGGCAGGGAATAGTAAACAATAAAAAATGAACAGGTAGTGGAACTTTTTCTCCCATGATGTCATTTATTACACGCCCATAACTCCGAACGATTGCTGCTCACGGCACCAGATCGCCTGGCAGCAATGGCAAACAGAGCACACAGAACACACAGAGCACACAGAAACACACAGAAACACACAGAGCACACAGAACACACAGAGAGAACACACAGAGCACACAGAAAAAAAAAGAAGTATCCCCTAGGGAATCTCTCCTCATTTATTCCAGGATTTTTTTTTTTTTTTTTTTTTTTTTTTTTGCTCTGTGTGCTCTGAGTTGCCATTACTGCTAAGCGATTTGGTGTTGTAAGCAACATTCGTTTGGAGTTATGGGGGTGTAACTGATTTCATCATGGGAGAAAGAGTTACCCTCCTTGTTCGTTATTACCTTACGTCTGTTGAAGAAGAACATGCACACGGTAAAATCTGTCAAACCATGGTGAAAAAACAACTTTGACCCTGCGTGCAGTGTAGTATCTTTAGTCTTTGTCAAAGAAAACACAAGCGCACTGCAAAGTATCTCAACTCTCCGTTGAAGAACGACAGGTGAACTGTAAAGTGTCTGAAGTCAGTCGAAGAACAACAGATTCGCTGTAAATCATTCAAAGTCACACAGAAAAAACAAACAAAAACAACAACAAACAAACGCGCAGCAACGTATCTTGAGCTATAAAGAAGAAACAACAAACGCGCTGTCGAATGTCTGAAGTCTTCCTGACGAACATTACACACAGTGCGAAAGGTCTCAAGGCATACCATGGAAGATTACGTGCAAACACACCGAATCCGAACTCGTGTGTAATAACAACAGCGACATAGTCTACTGTCACAGATGAACGTCACATTTACTGTACCTGTTGAGAACTCGCATACGATAACTATCACTGACGATAAGCCCAATCTGAACTGTCTCAAGTCACACACTAAACTACACCTGTACTATAATGTATCATCTATAAGTGTTACACGCGCGCTGCGTGTTTTGAGTCACGACGATTACCAGAATCACAAAAACGTGCGGTAGTGTGTCTTTTAAACGACAACAACTACAAACGTGAGCAATTTGAAGTCACATTCGAGAACTTGACACATAATGTGAGTCTATTTAATCATGTTCACACAAACGAATCAGCAAGCATATGTTTCAAGTCGCATTCAAGACCATTCCATGTGTTGCATTTGAGTTACAGAGATGTAACGAACGAAACAAGGCTTTCAGACCACGATTACACAATCTAATGCGTTTTTTTCCCCTCATAGTGTCTTTGGTCCCACTGAAGAACTTAACATCTGAAAAGCAGTTCGAATTATGTATAGAACTGCCCGGTTATGACAGTAAAACTGATTTCTTGACAATGACGTGGAAGAGCAAGGCCGAATCACGTGTGCAGGGCTTAAAAGGTGAAGATCAGGTGAAGGCCAAGCTCAAAGATACAGGCAGGTGAAAAGGTGAAGGTCACGAGTGCACAAAGTGAAGGTGAAGCTGACGGTCAAACAAGCCGAACCCAGGGGTTGCGACTTTGTCAAAGGTGAAGGCCAGCAAAGGTATGACAAAGGTGAAGGTAAGGAAGAGCTGAAGGTCAGGTGAAGCGGACTGTCACTGACGTAAGACAGGGCAAAGGTGAAGACGACGGCAAGGTGCAACAGGTCAAGGTGAAGGTGAGCTGAAGGTGAAGGTCAGACGGAGTTGTGACGTTTGTCTCGGACTCTATCCATGGCTTTGCGGGAGAACTTGTACACCAGACGACGACCTTCCACTCTCTCCAGAATGCCTCGCTTGTAGTAATGTCTGAAACAACACGGGTTGCTTTGCTACATATGGATAATGTCTGAAACAGTACAGCTTGTTTTGGTAAACTGAGATAACGTCAAAATCAGTACAACTTGTATTGGTAAAGAGGGATGAAGTCTGAAACGGTATGACCTGTTTTGTTAAACTGGGATGATGTCTGAAAAAGTACAATCTGTTTTGGGAAAGCGGAATTAAGTATGAAACAGTACAACCTGTTTTGGTAAAATAGGATGATGTATGAAAGAGTACAACCTGTTTTTTGGGAAAGTGAGATTAAGTATGAAACTGTACAACCTGGTTTGGTACAATGAGATGATGTCTGAAACGGTACAACTTGTTTTGGTAAATTGGGATGAAACATGAAACTGAACAACTTGTTTCGGTAAAGTGGGATGATGCCTGAAACAGTACAACCTGTTTTGGTAAACAAGGATGATGTCTGAAATAGTACAACTTGTTTTGGTAAAATGGGATGATGTCTGAAACAGTACAATCTGTTTTCGTAAACAGGGATGATGTCTGAAATAGTACAACTTGTTTTGGTAAAATGGGACGATGTCTGAAACAGTACAACTTGTTTTGGTAAACAGAGATGACGTCTGAAACAGTACAACTTGCTTTGGTAAAATGGGATGATGTCTGAAATAGTACAACTTGTTCTGGTATAATGAAATGATGTCTGAAATAGTACAACTTGTTTTTGGTAAAACGGGATGATGCATAAAACTAAACAAATTGTTTTGATAAAGTAGGATGAAATATGAAACTGAACAACTTTGTTCTGGTAAAATGGGATGTTGTCTGAAATAGTACAACTTGCTTTGGTAAACTGGGATGATGTCTG
>JADBJO010000861.1:412500-415000 GCA_016801955.1 Conus betulinus
GGAGGAAACAGTGATTATCGGTGCTATCCCTGAGAATCAGGTCTGTCTTCACTATTTTCGGGGGGGGGGGGGGGGGGGGGGGGGGGGGGGGGGGGGCAGTTAGTTTTTGCTTAAGGAAAACAACCAAAATAACGAAACAGTTATGATCCTCGAGATCACTTCTATTTTCTCACATAACCGATCCCCATATGCACTTGTCATGTTAAAAACAGCTGTCATAACTGTTTTTTCCTGTTAACGACGTTTTCCTCATGATAGAACCTGTTCTCCTCACGCGAGAAAATAGAGTGAAAAGAAAAAAAATTGTGATCACCCGGAAAGAGAATTGAAATTATATTATACTTATTATCACTAGGAACACAGGGAAAACAACGGTGATCTTTAGGACAATAGTTATGTTTCTCTAATACCCCTTTGTCCCTCCTTTGCTTATGTTTCTGGAAGACCACAGCCATTTACCTGTGTAAAGCAGATGTTATCATCTATAGACGCTTATATGTTGCCGTAACACGTGACTGACTACCTGCATCTACGGTGATGTGCGTGTTGGAGTGTAACATGATCGAACTGTTTGTTTTTCTCTCGCGTTACCAGGATTGTAGGCACTGTTCACATGGGGGCTGGGAAGAGCTGAGTTCATTCCACACCTGCATGGTATGGTCAGCCTACGTGAATCAATAAAGCGTTGCTTTGTCCGTCTCTCCTCCCCCTCCTCCCTCCTCTCCTCTCCCCCCCCTCCCCCCCCCCGCTTCCCCCCCAGCTCCTTTCAAACATTTTCCTCTTCGCTGCCCTTATGCTTTGATTGTTACCTTCTTTTCTTTTTTCTACCGTTCTCTCTCTGTCTCTATATCTGCTGCCCCCCCCCCCCCCCAAATCTCTCTGTCTGTGTCTGTCTGTCTGTGTCTGTCTGTCTGTCTGTCTGTGTTTGTCTGCCTGCCTGCCTGTCTCTCTCTTCTCTCTCTCTCTCCTTATTTTTTTTTTTTTCCTTTTTCTATTACACTCTCCCCCTCTCCCCCTCTCAAGTTGTGTGTGTGTGTGTGTGTGTGTGTGTGTGTGTGTGTGTGCGTGCGCGCGCGCGCGTGTGTGAGCGCGCGCGCGGCTTGTGTCAGCATAAATTTAAAATACAAAAGAAAAAAAAAAAGAAAAAAAAGAAAGAAAAAGGAAAAAAAAGCGCTTTGCATGTCCGAACCTCGTTACGCCTACAAAATCTCATATGAGGCAAAAATATTCATTAACATTTTGCATTTTCATACAATTATTAAGCTTACGCGGCACGCAGACAGACAGACAGACAAACAGACAGACAGACAGACAGGAGGAAAGTGGAGTCCAGACAGCTCTAACACATGGTCCAGTCTAGCAGACTGAAATGACCGTTTCCTTCTGTCTGAGAGGGTTTTAGTATGGACCCGGTGACATCCTCCCCCCCCCCCCCCCCTTCACCCTTTCATCTCCTTTTTTTTTTTCATTTCATTTTTTTTTTTTAGCTGAGTCATCTGTCTGTCTGTCTGTCTGTCTGTCTCTTTTTCTCAGCATTTCTTTGAATCTACAACTTTGTTGTGTTACATTTGTTTTGGGCTGATGCACCAAATCTCTCTCTCTCTCTCTCTCTCTCTCTCTCTCTCTCTCTGTCTCTCTGTCACACAAACACACACACACACACACACACGCACTCTCTGTCTGTCTGTCTGTCTGTCTGGTCTCTGTCTCTGTCTGCCTGTCTGTCTGTCTATCTCTCACACACAGACACACACCTTCTTTTTCATGTGTGTGTGTGTGTGTGTGTGTGTGTGTGTGTGTGTGTGTGTGTGTGTGTGTGTGTGTGCGTGCGTGCGTGCGTGCTTGTGTGCGTGCGTACGTGCGGGCGTGCCCGCGCGCGTGCGCGTGTGTGTAAAACAAATCTCTGTCCAGTTTTGTTGTTGCTGTTGATGTGTTGTGGTGAGCACGCTCACGTACACCTAAGGCTCATAAAAACTTATGCGTTGTGTCTACATATCCCATGTGTTTATGCGCGTTAAGTGGCTACATTTGTTCAAGTATCACGTTTGTATCACTGTTACAACACTCTGCAGACACATCCCATCACTCCTGACACCAAAATATTAATGCCGCGCCGGTTCTTTCCACCAATCGCTAGGAAGGCTGTAGCTCCGATGAATAACAGAGCTCGACGTAGATGTTGATAATACACAATAACAATAATGATATTAATAAATAGAAAGCCAAAGATGGAAAACAAAAGACGATATTTTAAACAATCCAGTTTCTTTTCCAGTCTCATACTGTTAAAAATACACAGCATTTTCAGCACGAACGAGATGAATGTTGTTTTTTAATAGGATTAGAGATTACAGAGGAAATCGTTTTGAATAATGTTCAGCTGCCATTTTTTGTCCTCAGCATTAAAAATAGTTTACGTCCTCTCTCTCTCTTCTCCCCCTCTCTCTCTCTCTCCATCTCATTCTCTCTCTCTCTCCTCCCTCTCTCTCTTCCTCTCCCT
>JADBJO010000861.1:422500-427500 GCA_016801955.1 Conus betulinus
TAGAAGTAGAAATGCTTTGAATTTTCACTTTTTTTTTTAAACAGATGTGTAGTAGCTTAGAGATTGTTGGTTTGATTTCATTCGAGCATTGAATTTGATGTGTGTGTGTGTGTGTGTGTGTGTGTGTGTGTGTGTGTGTGTGTGTGTGTGTGTGTGTGTGTGTGTTGCTTTCTTTGTTTTCTTCTTTCTTTTCTCTCTCTCTCTTTCCTTTTTCCGTTGTTTTTCTTTCTTTCTTTTTTTTCCCACCTCCCTTCATTCACCCATCAAAACACTCATTTCCTCTGGCTCGGTTTTTCCGTTTGTCTCGTTCGGGTCGGTGGTAGCAGTTTTTCTTTTTTTTTTTTTTTTTTCGGGGGGGGGGGGGGGGGGGGGGGGGGGGGGGGAAGCGACGACGACCAAGATCCTCCACAAGACTTAAAAGTCAACGACTACATCTGCACGCGGACCTTAATTCTTCCAATTACGGCAGCCGCTGCCTCGATCGCGTCTTCCTCTGCCCAACCGTTCCCTCAGTTTGAGGCCCGTCTTTACGACACCCACCAACGGCGCGTCTAACGAGACTATTCCCGGCGCTGCAGACGACAAAAACTGGTATAATTTCCACTGCCAATTAACGGTGTTAATTTGTTTGTGTGAGTCACGACTACGGGATTTTTACACCTAAACGGCTCATCAGGGGACTAACTTCTATTCTTGGGGATGCCCGCCTGTCTTCAGACAGCTCATTAACTTATTAAGCCCCAAACGGATTTGACCATTACCAGTAGGCCTTTATCGTCTGTTAGCTCGTCCTCGTCGCCTCTCATCAACGTTTTTACCGAATTCTTTTTACGAAACACACTATTTCACAAGGGTGCTGCTTCAAAGGAAGTACCAGAACCCGAACCCCGAAACATTAAAAAAGAACGGAGGAGGTGGGAAATACGGCTACTAGTTTAAAAAAAAAAAAAAAAAAAAAAAAAAAGCGTGTTGCAAGGGGAAGCTATTGCATTAATTCAGGACTCTTTCGTCGTGTCGTGAAATGTTGTTCATGCATTGCAACATCGCGGACGTTTGGACGATTGGCTCGTCTTTATGACTACTCTGTTTTGCAATAGTGTGTGCTGTGAGTTGCTGTTTTTTCCCCCTCACCCCACCCCCTTCCCCGACTCCCCCTCCCTCCACCTCTCTCTCTCTCTCTCTCTCTCTCTGGGTGGAAAAAGTATTTATACTTATCCTATTATTCTAGTAAAATAAAATTTCGTTTCGTTTCGTTTCTCTCTCTCTCTCTCTCTCTCTCTCTCTCTCTCTCTCTCACACACACACACACACACACACACACACACACACACACACACACACACACACACACAGATGCAAGCGCACGTGCGTTTTTTGTTTCTTTTTCCGTTTGTATTGCAATCATACCCGGGTTCATGATTTATTGTGAAAGCACACATGAGGGTACGAGACTCTAATGCTACTTTGGTCCTCCGAAACGCACTGCAATGCATCGCGGAATTATCGAGATTCCCTCTCCCCCCTCCCTCCTCCTCCTCCTTTCCCCTGCGCTCCTTCAAACCAAACAATTCGATTTACCTAACTCTCCTACAACGGTAGACAGGAAGTAAACGTCTGGAAAAACAGTTTGTAGAGTTTAAGGGATTGTGATCAAACAAACTGCCCCTTTTTTTTTTTTTTTTTTATAGCACCGAATCAGCTTAGTTCTACTTCTGTTTTGTAGCCGTTTTGAAAAAAAAAAATGCAATTATTGTACAGGCCTAGCTATTTTTAGTAACAGCGTTCGTTTGTACCAATATGCGCATTGATTGTGTGTGTGTGTGTGTGTGTGTGTGTGTGTGTGTGTGTGTGTGTGTGTGAGATAGAGATATTGACAGAGAGACAGAGGATGGGGGGGGGGGGGGGGGGGGGGGGGAAGGAGTGTGTGTGAAAGCGTGAACGCGCGCGCGCGCGCGCGCGCGCGCGTGTGTGTGTATGTGTGTGCATGTGTGTGCGTGCATGTGTGCGTGCGCGCCTGCATATGTATGTTTACCTAGCTTGATGCAAACGATCTTTCTAAAGTTTTAAAAAAGTTATTTGTCAGCGCTGTAAGCACCGACAAGAGGAACATGCAGGAAGCAATGGAAACTTTGTCAGGAAGATGAATTCCCAACACTCAGCCACCCCGTCTCTCTACCGAGCCATTACACAGACACCGACAGACTGCAACATCGACTGTCGTCGCGGCCGTTATGAAGTGAGAAGCCTGTTGAATTGTAATTGTATTCTAGATACCCGTTGATCGTTGAATTTTTGCTTAAGGCATTTGCAGTAGTCCTTGGTTGGCTTTGTTCGCAAGAAGTCCTATTGCTGTTAGCTGAATATGATTATGCCCTGAATGCTTCCGTGCACCAGGTGACTATTGCATTTGACTGCTGTTTCTTCTTGCTGGTGTAGTGGCTGATTATTAACGTTTTTTTGTATGCTGTTGTGTCTATTATTCTTTTCTTGGTACAGTAAAGTCATCGTGTCAAGTTGTCTGGGAAAAAAAAGTTTGTTTCTAAGTGATTTCATGATTAATGTCTGATAACTGATGTTTAAAGTTATGGCATCTTGATAATTAACAACACGAATGTGATTCGGCAATAAGTGAATAGGTTCTGTTAATTTGGTGTGAATGTTCAGCAGTGTGTGTGTGTGGTATGAATAGGAAGTGGGAGTAAATGGTTTAGAGGACAAGACAGTGAAGGGGAACAGTGAAAGAGGACAAGACAAAGAAGGCTTTCGATTATTATCATGGGGAAAAAAAAACAGACATAGTAAGCAAGAACTTCAGACTGTGTATTTTGTTCAGGGTACTTTTCCTGTGGAAGTCGTCCAGCAGCTGACCCGCTGTGGGACCGGGAGCAACGTTCTACAAGGAATGATGTGCGAGAAGTGTTCCAGGAGCTGACGTCAACAAATCTGACGGGATGTGGACATCACTGGAGTTGGTGATGGTTGTTACAACGGAAACTGAAATTCTCACATGCTTCAAAGTGGACATGCTTCAGCGTGGCGAGTTCTGTGTTTTCATGTGTCTGTGTGACAACGGAAATCGTAAGTCTGTTCCCTGTGAACTGTCCTGTCCTCAGAACTGAGAACTGATTTATTTAAAGACAACTTGTGTGTGTGTGTGTGTGTGTGTGTGTGTGTGTGTGTGTGTGTGTGTGTGAGAGAGAGAGAGAGAGAGAGAGAGAGAGAGAGAGAGAGAGAGAGAGAGAGAGCTGTGTGAGATATTTTCTTTATGTTTGAGACCTATTCAAATACTTGTGTATTGTGATATCGTATTATTAAATTTCCTGGTTTCTTTTCTTTTCTTATGCTTGCAGAGTGACAGAAAGAATGGAAGATGTGTGAACTCGCGTGTTTGTCCCAAACTCAGTTTGTCTTTCCCTCACTTCGCAACAGTGGCTCTAATTTCAGTGTGAACCATGAACCATGACCCGCGTCTGCATAAAGTGCATGAACTTGACCTGAATGCAGATTGAGACACAAAGGTAAACTACCTTTTCCTATGGTGTGAATGGAAGCATGCATTCCTCCTGACTAAGTGTCGTGGACGTGAGGTGACAGGGGCTTAGGTACACAGAAGTTTCCACAGGCCTCTGTCCTTAGTCATGGGCAACAAGGTAGAGAGTACAGTCACCAATCCTGTTCTTTATGTTGTACCTCCAGAACTTCATTAGAACCATCCTCCACTGTGCCCCCCCCCCCCCCCCCCCTTCTCCTCCTCCTCCTCTTCCTTCCCGTCTTCCTCTCCCTCCTCCTCCTCCCCCGTCGTCCTCTCCCTCCTCCTCCTCGTCCTCTCTTCTTCTTTTGTCTCCTCTCCTCCTCCTCCTCATCTTCTTTTCTTCTTATTCTTCTTCTTCTTTGTCTTCATCATCATCATCATCATCATCATCATCTTCTTCTTCTTCTTCATCATCATCTTCTTCTTCTTCTCTCTTCTTCTTCTTCTTCTTCTTCTTCTTCTTTCACTCTGTCATATCTTCAGGAGATACGTTGTGCTGCCGTTATGCTCAGACAAATCAGGACTGGAGCATCCGACTTCGGCTTGTTTTTATATCAGAGTGAACTCTCTCCTAGACTTGTTGCTTTACTGGGCTGACGAGTACAATCTACCCGGCCATTTTTCCATACTCGGAGATGGTTTGTTCACTCGGGTGTCCTTCCCCAGGGCTAAGAGCTTATAGCGCGGCTCTTGATCGCATGATGCTGCTGTCATTGGATATATGGGGTATTCCAGTGGAGATAACAGCGCCACCTGTTATCTCGCCCCATCCTGCTAGGAACATCGTCCTTTGGTCTGGCACTGCTTGTTTGATCAGGCAAACCTAACTTATATCGCAGCTAACCCTCATACCTGGGGGCATCTCCTTATCCGCCACCCGGGGACCCGCCTGGTTGGGGAATAGTCTTGGACAGGGAGTCATGGTGACATACATACATGCCTTCCCTCCACTGTAGCCTGCTGGATGGTTTTGGACGAAGAGTCAAGGTAAAATATGTGTCAAACTTCCACTGTACCCTATAGCATGGTCTTGGACAGGGAATCATGGAGAGCTACATGACCATCCACCACCATACCTGTAGTCACGGGAGTCACGCTGAAATATATGTCCATACTCCACTGTACCCTGCAGAACCATTTTTGGACTGGGAATCATGGAGAGACACATGTCCACCCTCCGCTGTACCCTTTGGAATGGTACGGTGAGATACATGCCCACCGACCCCCCCCCCCCCCCCCCCCCCCACTACCCCTCTCACAGTACCTGTAGTACCCTGTAATGGTCTTGGACAGGGAGTCATGGGGGAGATACATGTCCACCCTCCACTGTACCCTGTAGAATGGTCTTGGACAGGGAGTCATGGTGGGATACATGTCCACCCTCCACTGTACCCTGTAGAATGGTCTCTTGGACGGACAGGGACCCTCCACTGTACCCTGCAGAATGGTCTTGGACAGGGAGTCATGA
>JADBJO010000861.1:432500-435000 GCA_016801955.1 Conus betulinus
TTCTGACTTTCTGAGGGCACAATGTAGAATTGGCTTGCTGTAACTTATCCATTTTACCCTCATTAAAATATTCGTATTCGTATTCTGTCTGTTTGTCTGTCTCTCTCTCTCTCCCCCCTCTCTATGAATCTATATGCTCTCCCCCCCATCTCACACAATACAAGAGAGAGAAGTAGATGAGAGAGAGGGGGAGGAGAGTCGAGAGTTCGGAGAGGAGGAGAGGAGAGAGAGAGGAGAAACTCTACATGAAAGGAATATCTAAGAAAAAGGCATAGGGTGGAGAGAGAGAGAGAGAGAAAGAGAAGAGGAGAGAGAAGAGAGAGAGAGAGGAGAGAGGAGAGAGAGAGAGAGAGAGAGAGTGGGCTCAAATGGGTCCTTTCAAGAGTGGAGGAAGAGAGAAGAAGTTGACCCTAGCGATCTTGACAGTGCATAGCAGATTCAGAAGAAACGGGGTCATGAAATCGTTTTCTTAATTAATACCAGTCCAAAAAATCAATGAGGAGACAAAATACCTGTTTTCTGTCTTTATCTTCTGCGCCACTACAGTGGTATCACACCCACCCTGCTCATTCCGGCTCCCTATCCACAGCCACACCCCCCTGGCATGTCCCGCCACAGCCCCAACACCGGCAGTCCACATGGAGCCGCTCCAATACCGAGTCGGCATGAAGCAACCCACCAGAGGAGATACTGCGCTGCCGCCGAGTAATCTTCGGTGGTTTGACTGGTATGAAATGGAATCTTAAATGAGGAGAACGGTAAAAATTGATAACGAACAAGTAGGATAACTCTTGCTTCCACCATGATGAAATAAACACATGCCCACGACTCCAAACGATTGCCGCTTACGACACCGAATCGCCTGGCAGACATGACAATAAGTTATCAAAAATGTTCTGTGTGCTCTGTGTTGTCATCTCTGCTAGGCGATTCGGTGTTGTGCGTAGCATTCGTTTGGAGTCGCGAGCGTGTCTTATTACATCATGGGAGCAAGAGTTACCCCACTTGTTCGTTATTTACTGTTAGACTTCGGGTGGTATCCAGTAGGCCCTATTCTGATCCCACACACCCAATATACAACCTACTAAGACCCCTGCTGATAAACAAAAATTGCTTGGTCGCGGAGCCAGCATGAGTGAGCTTTGCTTCTCTGGGTGGCGTCACCACTGACGACCTCAATACGAACTCACAGAGTCCTAGACGTGGAACGGAAATCGAAACTGACGTCATCATAAGCACGAAGCCGAAGGAATTTAGATTTGGGGACTTTTTTTTTCACGCGGGTCGATCAAGATGACGATGATGAAGCGAGCGCTTATGGAGTTCCATTCTGGTCAGAGAGACGGAACGACACGGCTGCACTCTACGCTTGTTTTGTAATATCTCCCGGCCTCAACCAGGCCCGAGAGATACAGACACCTGCCGTGTTGGTTGGAAAATGTCAGCAGCGCTATTACAGACTTATCCATTCAGTGGATGAAACTCGACTGTGTGGTTCCAGGCTTTCCAACTGAGCCCACTGCGAACAAACTCTGAGTGGGAACTATAGCCGGAGCAAGAAATAGATGGTTCTGATGGGAATCGAACCCACGACCTCCCAACCCGCCATCCGCAGCAAATAAGCAGTGCATGACAGCAACGAAAAGACTGGTTGTTATTACACACACACACACACACACACACACACACACACACACACACACACACACACAGAGCAAGAACACAGTAGCAATAAAAAAGGATAACAACAGCACTATTAAAAAAAACAATAATAAATAATAATAATATAATAATAACAATAATAATAATAATAATAATAACAACAACAACAACAACATTATCAACAATAATGATAATAACATCGACAGCAGCAGCAGCAGTAGCAACAACAACAACAAAAACATGAATGATAACAATGGTGACGATAATAAAGACATGGAATGAAACAGAACAAAGAAGAGAACATTAAAAAGATGACAATTTTCATGACAATCTGTTTCAAAACGCACTGATTATCTTAAATAAACTGAAATAATAATGACAATAATAATAATGATTATAATGATAATGATAATCATCATCATCATTATAAATCCACACACAGGTGATAATCATTAAGTCAATTGTTGCTCTAAGACCCTCTAGGCTACGATTACTCATTTTGGTTTTGTGAGAGAGTGAAGTGTTTGCTCTCTTCTGCCATCTTCACACACCATCATCATCAAGTCAGGGCGGCTGTACACTGAAATAATATTGTTCACAATCATCTTTTTGCTGCAATCATTGATGGTCCTGTGTTCTATCGCTAGACTTGTTGTTCCAAAGCTGTCAACGCACTATCCATCTCGTTGAAGGTCCTGTGTTCTATCGCTAGACTTGTTCCAAATCTCTCAACGCCCTATCGATCTCACAATCTGTTCTTCTACGGGCAGTCTGTTCAAACTTCAGAAGTGTGAACCTTGGAAGATTCTTCTACTCAGGAGTGCGTAACCCCTACCCT
>JADBJO010000861.1:440000-442500 GCA_016801955.1 Conus betulinus
AGCCGAGAATAAAAAAGTGGTAACTTCAAATATCACCATAGGTATACCCCATGCCAAAAAGTGCATGATTTTCATGAAAGTCACACAGCTTGATGACAAACTCGGTCTTCTCAACAAAAACAAGTGATTGAACATGCAAACAGCTAAGGGCAAAGCGAAGGTTGTGTCGATCGAAGTTTTAGAATAGATGAAATCGAAGGTCACGTTGGTTTAATAAGTTTGGACACACTGCTTTCTCTCTGTTTGTCTGTCTGCCTGTCTGTCTCTTTCTCTCTGTGAGTGTGTGTGTGTGTGTGTGTGTGTGTGTGTGTGTGTGTGTGTGTGTGTGTGTGTGTGTGTGTGTGTGTGGTGTGTAAGACAGACAGAGAGAGAGAGAGAGAGAGAGAGAGAGAGAGAGAGAGAGAGAGAGGAGAGAGAGAGAGAGAGAGAGACTCTGACACTGACACGAACTGACACTGACAATTTTTATTGACGTTGACTTATTACTGCCTTTATGTCAAAGGGGTATAATGTCTTTCTAACTTAAAAAAAAAAACCAAAACCAAAAACAAAAGCAAAAGCGAAACTGCAGATTAGGTGTCTACACAACTAACAAATTTAAGAAATCATTTCCATTTCCATCACTCATGTGTGTTTCTTGTTTTTGTTCTAGTTCCTAATTATTCGCACACAACAACCATTCCCTTCACACACACACACACACACACACACACACACACACACACACACACACACACATATGCGCGCGCACACACCTTGATCTATCCTAGCTCCCATCGACTTGCACGCACATTCATATCCTCATATTCCCTTCCCTTCTCTCTCTGTCTCTGTCTGTCTGTCTGTCTGTCTCTCATACACACATTCCCCCCCCCCCCCCCCCCCCCCCCCGCGCGCATGCAATTTCTTTATGTTTTTGTGCCAGCCTGCCTGTCCGTTTGTCTGTCTGTCTGTCTGCATTTTCTCTTGGTCTCTCTCTCTCTCTCTCTCTCTCTCTCTCTCTCTCTCTCTCTCTCTCTCTCTCTCTCTCACACACACACACACACCTCACACACACTGCAGACAATCAGACAGATAGACAGGACAGACAGACACACTCACTCTCTCTCTCTCTCCCCACACACACACTGCAGACAGACAGACAGATAGACACATACACACACACACTCACTCACCCACACACTCACTGCAGACAGACAGACAGACAGACACACACACACACACACACACACACATCTGTACGATCCTCAAGGCCAGGTCCGGCCCGATGACAGTTCAAAGTGTAACGGGCTTTTTCACACCCTAGGGCCTCTCTCCTCATCCGTCTATGTCACTCACTCACCTGTCTCTCGCACTCTTCTACCCTGTCCCACCTGTCCCCTCTCCTACTCAACCCTCCCTCCCCACCCTCCCACCCACCCATCCACATCATCGCACAGACGCTTCTCACCGCGCCCTCCACCCCCCCCCCCCCCCCCCCACACCCCGCTCCGTCCCACTCTTTCTTTAGTTACTACTGTCTGAACATCAGCTGAAGAAATACAAACGCCACAGTTTCTGTGTAACCAATCAGACGAAGTTACTATTTTTAGTATATCAGCGGAGGAGCGAGAACGTCACAGTTTCTGTGCAACCAGATGAAATCACTATATTTCGTACAACCAATCATATGAAGTTACTATTTTTAGTGCACCAATGGAAGGGTGAGAAGGGCACAGTTTCTGTAGAACCAATCAGAAGATTACTATTACTATTTTCAGTGCATGGAAATAAAAATGATGGCTAAAGATCATTCGAAAAGATCTTCTTTTTGACCTTTCGTTCATTTAGGCAAAAATCAAACTGGTTTCAAATTGAGGTGACTGCAGGCGGAAATTGAAATGAAATTAAAAGAAAAATTATTTCACCAGCAAATGAAAGATGAAACAAATTAGAAAAGAAGCACTATGCATTTGACCTCTTTGTTCTTCTTCAGGCAAGACGAACAACTTTCAAGAGAATGAAAATGAAAATGGAAAAAAAAAACAAAAGAGCAAAAGAGAAAAAGAAAAAAAAAAAAAAACAAAAAAAAACAAAAAAACATACCCCCAATATCCCCCCCCCCCCCCCCCCCCCAGAATACAAACAAAAAAATAAAGCTTACACATCCATTTTGCACCCAGTTTCAGCACATTAGTGACTGTCTGTTCTTCATTTTCATTATCTTGAATGTTGTTCGTGTTGCCTGAAAAATGCCAAAGAGGTTGAAACGCGTCGTGTTTGTTTTGTAATGTGTTCTTTCGTTTGGTGGTACAGTCGTTTTTCTTGATTTTGAACAATTATCTTGTTTGCATTGAAGATTCAGTAGATATTAAACGGAAGGAATCGGAATTAGAAATGAGATCTTTTCTGTTTTTGTTTTTGATCTTCATCTCACTTTATCTATGAACATTATTAACATAATGCCGAGATCCGTGATTCGAACAATTTTGTCTTTGCAACTGGGCCACAGAATCTGTCT
>JADBJO010000861.1:455000-460000 GCA_016801955.1 Conus betulinus
ACTTCAGTGCAGGTTAGAGTTCAGGCGACAACAAAGGTCACTGTTATCATACTTCAGTGCAGGTTAGAGTTCAGGCGACAACAAAGGTCACTGTTATCATACTTCAGTGCAGGTTAGGTTACAACAAAGGTCACTATTATCATACTTCAGTGCAGGTTAGAGTTCAGGCGACAACAAAAGTCACTATTATCATACTTCAGTGCAGGTCAGAGTTCAGGTCAAAACAAAGGTAACTTTTATCATACTTCAGTGCAGGTCAGAGTTCAGGCGACACAACAAAGGTCACTGTTATCATACTTCAGTGCAGGTTAGGTTACAACAAAAGTCACTATTATCATACTTCAGTGCAGGTTAGAGTTCAGGCGACAACAAAAGTCACTATTATCATACTTCAGTGCAGGTTAGAGTTTAGGTCAAAACAAAGGTCACTGTTATCATACTTCAGTGCAGGTCAGAGTTCAGGTCAAAACAAAGGTCACTGTTATCATACTTCAGTGCAGGTCAGAGTTTAGGCGACAACAAAGGTCACTGTTAACATACTTCAGAGCAGGTTAGAGTTCAGGCGACAACACAGGTCACTGTTATCATACTTCAGTGCAGGTCAGAGTTCAGGCGACAACACAGGTCACTGTTATCATACTTCAGTGCAGGTCAGAGTTCAGGCGACAACAAAGGTCACTGTTATCATACTTTAGTGCAGGTTAGAGTTCAGGCGACAACAAAGGTCACTGTTATCATACTTCAGTGCAGGTCAGAGTTCAGGTTACAACAAAGGTCAGGCAGTAACCACGCAGTTTTGATGGATGAAAATCGCCCTTGTTCTGTGAAAAAAAAATCTTGAATGTGAAACAACAACAGCACAACAACAACAACAACAACAACAACAACAACAACAGCAACCGATTTTATCCTGGAATATGGGTCAGCAAATGCGTTCAATACCACAAATCATCAGCAGGGAATGATGCATGACTTGTGGACTTCCTGTGTTTCTATGCCATTGGTAGGGTACAAAGATTTGGGAGTGAAAAGTCTAGCAGGTGACAGCAAAATGCAGGGTCATGTGGATCGTGCTTTGATATAAGAAGAAACAGACATTAGCTCTGCCTCAGAGTCAGGCATGATACGGGTCAAGGGCTGGACTGTGCCATGAATATGTTTTGGTCATAGCTGATCTTCTGACAAACGCCAAATACAGCTTTGAGTGCAGCAGGGAATATATAGTGGTTTGGGTCTAATCTGTAACTGTGGACTCTGACCTGCGACTTCCCTGAGCCCAGAATACATCTTTCAGTTTATTACGGACATAATCATAAGCGTTTAAGCTGACCACAATTAGGCGTGACGTCATTAGCAAAGTTTCCCTGTCCTCTCAGCCATGGTGTCTGTCCACCTGTGTCTCTGTCTGTCCTGTCTCCTCTTCCCTGTCCCTCTCAGCCATGGTGTCTGTCCACCTCTGTCTCTGTCTGTCCTGTCTCCTCCTCCCCCTGCGCTGGTCCATGGGGGGAGGGTCATGGAGAGTCCTGCAGATGATGGCCAATGTCCACACCACGTCAGCTTTCTGTTGCTCACTGGGGTCACCAGGTCTTCACAGTGAGTCACGTGCTGCCTGAGTGGTCTGTGCACTTTGTCTTATGTGACGTCATCAGCACAGACGATGCTGAGAATTCTGAAGGACCTACTCAACTCTGCCTGGATCTTGCAGCTGTATTTGAGTTTATTTTCTTTGCCGTTGTGTTGGAGTTTTTGTTACTTTGCAGTTGTGTTAGAGTTTGTTTTCTTTGCTGTTGTTGTGTTAGAGTTTATTTACTTTGCAGTTGTGTTAAGAGTTTATTTTGTTTGCAGTTGTGTTTAGAGTTTATTTTGTTTGCGGTTGTGTTTGAGTTTATTTTCTTTGCGGTTGTGTTTGAGTTTATTTTCTTTGCAGTTGTGTTAGAATCTATTTTCTTTGCAGTTGTGTTAGAGTTTATTTTTTTTGCTGTTGTGTTAGAGTTTTCTCTGCAGTTGTGTTAGAGTTTTTTTTTTCCTTTGCAGTTGTGTTAGAGTTCATTTTCTTTGCAGTTGTGTTAGAGTGAACTTTCTTTGCAGTTTGTGTTAGAGTCTATTTTCTTTGCAGTTGTGTCAGAGTTTTTTTTCTTTGCGGTTGTGTTAGAGTTTTTCTCTGCAGTTGTGTTAAAGTTTTTTTTCCCTTTGCAGTTGTGTTAGAGCTTTTCTTTGGCGTACGGGAAACGGTTAGATTGAACTTCTTTGCAGTTGCGCTAGAGTCTATTTTCTTTGCAGTTGTGTTAGAGTTTATTTTCTTTGCATCTGTGTCAGAGTTAACTATTTTCTTAGTAAAGTTGTGTCTTAAGGGTTTAAAGTACAGCAGTAAAATCATTAATAATTTGAGCTTTGCGCTTGGCGTACGGGAAACGGCAAGATTAACCTACTTTGGGACAGGTTTTAAACTCTTAAAAAAAAAAAAAACCCACCCCGCCATTAGTTTTTCCTGTCAGCCCATTAGTGCATGAACATTGTAAACGATGCTGTCTTCAACTGAAAAAAAATCGTCTCTACGTCAACATAAGTTAGATATGGAGGTAAAAGGAGCAATGATGTTCACGACCATGCAGTGTGGGGAGCCAACGCCTCCTAGGTTTCTTGACTACTACTTTGTTTTTCTGTTTTCCATATGTTTTTTGTAAAAATAAGTCAATAGAGTGCATTATGCTTGCTTGCTCTCTTCTCCGTTTTCTGTTTTTTTTTTTTTTAAATTGATGAGATCGTTCCGAGAACACACCCACACACACACACACACACACACACACACACACACACACACACACACACAACAGTCACACAACACAACACACACACACACACACAAACAAACACACACACACACACACACACACACACACACACACATACACACACACACACACACACACACACGCACACATACACACACACACACGCACACACCACATACACACACACACACACACACACACACACACACACACACCACACACACACACACACACACACACACACACACACACACAACAAACACACACACACACAAAAACATGTTATGCGCACTTACACTTTTCCGTTTTCATGTTTTAAATTGAACACACACACATACCATACACACACACACACCACACACACACACACACAACACACACACACACACACACACACACACACACACACACACACACACACACACACACACACACACACACACACACACACAACACACACACACACCACACACACACACACACACACACACACACACACACACACACACACACACACACACACCACACACACACACACACACACACACACACACACACACACACACACACACACACACACACACACACACACACACACACACACACACACACACACACACACACACACACACACACGTGTGCATGCACACATCTCTTGGTTGAGCAGTGTGTTGGATTGTTTCTTCTGGTGCACTGAAAACGTGGGAAAGACAATTGTTTACTTAAAAGTAACACTGGTGCACATCTTCATACAAAACATTAATCAAAGATTTCTGTAAAAATGAAAACTGAAAAATAAAAACTATCAACATCATCACGTTCATTTATCCGCCCTTATATCTCATCTGCGTTTCATAAATGAAGTTAACATTTTCTTCTTCATTGGATGTTATTATGACTCTGACATAGAAGACTTCCAACAAGTATTCTTGATTTGAAGAATCATTTAAGTGTGTTGTGTGTTTTCTGGAATTCTCAACTGACCATCAGTGTCAGTTTCCCTGTTGACCATAACTACGCACTTACTGCCCCTGTCCTAGTGATGACCTCTGCGGTCAGCCAGACAGTAAACAATAGCAACAACACCAGCAACAAGTGAACCGAAGCGTTCTAATTCAAGACACACACGACTGTCAACCATCCTTCCTAATGATAACAATATATTGCGAACTGAGACGAAGTAAGCATCTCTTTCCCCCACTCCTCCCTGCCTCCCCCCCCCCCCCCTTACTTCCATGCCTTCTTCCCATCCCACCGCGCTCTTCCCCCCTCCCCCCCCCCCCTCCTCCTCCCTCCCTCTTGCTGGTTCTCAGGCTCCCTCTGGCTCTCCTCCCCCTTCCCTCCTCCACTCCACTCCCCTCCCCCAGTCCCCACCCTCCAGGCGACAGTGACGACATTAGGATTAATTTCTGCGCAGACAAGTGGGACACGACACTGAAGCGATGATGCCTCCTCCCCGCCCCTCTCACACTTGTCCCCCACCTTCCTCCATCCCCACGCCCCCCCCCCCCCCCCCCACCTTCCGCACCAGCCAACCCTCTCCCTCCTCCGCTCATTCTCTGGGACCCTTCCTCCTCCTCCATCTCCCTGTCCCTTCCTTCCTTCAGTCCTGGCGCGAAGAGGACGGAAGTTATTGAGGCAGTTTCCGTAGTAATAATACACTGAGAGACTCTCTTGCCGTCGTTCAGTCATGGCATCGTTTGTCCATTCTCTCTTTCCGTTCTTTTGTTCGTTCGTTTTATTATTATTATTATTTTTTTTTACTTTCCTTTGCTCCCTTCATCCGTCTGTTTCATTGCTTATCTTTCATGGATTCATTCAAACGTTCGTTTGCAATCTGATTGGATACAGTGGCTAACTTCAAAAATAAGACATTCGCAAACATCACTCCCATCCTGACAAGTTTGAGAGAGAGAGAGAGAGAGAGAGAGAGAGAGAGAGAGAGAGAGAGAGAGAGAGAGAGAGAGAGAGAGAGAGAAATCATCCAACAGCCTGTTTCATCGTGCGGTACAAGTCCATAAACGCTACACCACATCTGCTGAGTTTCGAGGCCACAATGCGTACAATTTATATCTGATGGTGAATGAATTAATGACTAAGAAGACATAATTCAAGAAGAGGGTCTCGTGGGCTATGACTTAGCAGATGTCTTGCTTACGCTTTTAGCTAAGCGCGCTGGTCAGACCTTGGGTACCTACTTGGCTATGC
>JADBJO010000861.1:462500-465000 GCA_016801955.1 Conus betulinus
ACTACGAAGAAGAAGGCTACGAAGAAGACTACGAAGACGAAGAAGACTACGAAGAAGACTACGAAGAAGAAGGCTACGAAGAAGACTACGAAGACGAAGAAGACTACGAAGAAGACTACGAAGAAGAAGAAGACTACGAAGAAGAGTACGAAGAAGAAGAAGACTACGAAGAAAAAGACTACGAAAAAGAAGACTACGAAGAAGAAGAAGAAGAAGAAAGAAGAAGAAGAAGAGAAGAAGAAGAAGAAGAAGAAGAAGACTACAAAGAAGAAGAAGAATAAGAAGAAGAAGAAGAGAAGAAGACTACAAAGAAGAAGAAGAACACGAATAATAAGACTACGAAGAAGAGTACGAAGAAGAAGACTACAAAGAAAAAGACTACGAAAAAAAGAAGACTAAGAAGTAAGAAGAAGAAGAAGAAGAAGAAGAAGAAGAAGAAGAAGACTACTAAGAAGAAGACTACAAATAAGAAGAAGACTGCGAAGAAGAAGAAGACTGCGAAGAAGCAGAAGAAATAAGAATAGAAGAAGAATAATAATAAGAAGAAGAAGAAAGAATAATAAGAAGAAGACTACGAAGAAGAGTACGAAGAAGAAGACTACGAAAGAAAAAGACTACGAAAAGAACTACTACTTAGAGAAGAAGAAGAAGACTACTAATAAGAAGACTACTACGAAGAAGAAGAAGACTACTAATAAGAATAAGAAGAATAATATCTACTACTAAGAATAAGAAGAAGAAGAAGAAGAAGAAATAAGAAAGAATAAGAAGAAGAAGAAGAAGAAGAAGAAGAATACTGCGAAGAAGAATAAGAAGAAGAAAAGAAGACTACACAAATAAGAATAAGAAGAAGAAGAGAAATAAGAAGAAAGAGAAGACTACGAAGAAGAATACTACAAATAAGAAGAAGAAGAAGAATAATAAGAATAATAAGAATAAGAATAATAAGAATACTACTACTAATAATACTACTACGAATAATACTAATAATAATAAGAATAAGAAATAAGAATAAGAATAAGAATAATAAGAATAATAAGACTACGAAGAATAAGAATACTACGAAATAAGAATAAGAATACTACTAGAAGAAGAATAAGACTACTACGAAGAATACTACTAACGAATAAGAAGAATAATAATAATAAGACTACTAAGAAGAAGAATACTAATAATAATAAGAAGAAGAAGAAGAAGATAAAGAAATAATAATAAGAAGAAGAAGCATACTCAGCAGAAGAAGAATAATAAGAAGAAGAAGACAAAGAAGAATCTTTCTGATCTGTCCTGCTCACAGCCTATCCTATCCCCCCCCCCCCCCCCGGGCCTTCCAAGGGTTGTAAACACACAGGTCAATAAAGTGACATCCTGTAACAGCCATCAACAACAGGAACACGCGTGATCAGCAAACGACGACGACAACAACAACAAAATAATGACAGGGTGGCGAGACTGTTGACATCCTGAGGGCAGGTATAGACTACATTCTGTCAACCAGCCGCCGCTGCGTAGTAGTCAGCATTGTGGATTCCCCGGTTGGGCGGTTGTAGGTTCGATTCCCATCGTTGTGGGATTTTTCGAGTCATGATTGGCTCCCACGTAAGTGCTGCGTTTGCTATGGGCAAGTTGGGAAGACTAGAACCACAAAGTCGATTTTCATCTACAATGGTTGTGTATTTTAGAGTGTTGCTCAAATTGCCTGAGCAAGAGGGGAGAAGGAGGGAGAGGAGGAAGAGGAGGAGGAGGAGGAGGAGAAGGAAGGAGGAGGAGGAGGAAGAAGAAGAAGACTGCAAAGAAGAAGACTGCGAAGAAGAAGACTACGAAGAAGAAGACTACTACGAAGAAGATAGAGAAGAAGAATAAGAAGAAGAAGAAGAAGAAGACGAAGACGAAGACGACTACGACTAGAAGAATAAGAAGAAGAAGAAGAAGAAGAAGAAGAAGAAGAAGAAGAAGAAGACTACGAAGACTACGAAGACTACGAAGAAGACTACGAAGACTACGAAGAAGACTACGAAGAAGAAGAAGAAGAAGACTACGAAGAAAAAGAAGAAGAGAAGACTACGAAGACTACGAAGAAGAGAAGAAGAAGACTACTAACGAAGAGACTACGAAGAGACGACGACGACGACGACGACGACGACGACGACGACGACGACGAAGAAGAAGAAGAAGAAGAAGAAGAAGAAGAAGAAGAAGAAAGAAGAAAAGAAGAAGACTACTACCAGAAGAAGAAGAAGACTGCGAAGAAGAAGAAGAAGAAGAAGAAGAAGAAGAAGAAGACTGCGAAGAAGAAGAAGAAGACTACGAAGAAGAAGAAGAAGAAGAAGAAGAAGAAGAAGAAGACTACGAAGAAGAGAAGAATAAGAAGAAGACTGCGAAGAAGAAGAAGAAAGACTGCGAAGAAGAATAAGAAGAAGAAGAAGAATAAGAAGAAGAAGAAGAAGAAGAAGAAGAAGAAGAAGAAGAAGAAGAAGAAGACTGCTAAGAAGAAGAAGAA
>JADBJO010000861.1:475000-477500 GCA_016801955.1 Conus betulinus
GGGGGGGGGAGATAAACACATGACCAAAAAAAAAAAAAAATCAGATAGCTCCATTCAATCATCAACGAAGAATGAAGGCGAAGGACAAGGTCACGCACGTACAACCTTCACTCTTTCTCGTGCATGAGACACTCGAGGAATTGATACATCTAGTATGCCTGGCGGTTTTAGTTACCATCTTATGGTCTTTGCTTTCTTCTGTCCTCGTAGACCACTGTAGAATCGCAAGGACAGATTGGACGATTAGGTCCTTCCTAAATCTTTCTTCACCGTTGAGTTTTTTTTTTTTTTTCCTAAGTCTAATATCAGCAAAGTGTGAACAGACTCTAAATTAAAAAAAACTCACTCACTCACTCACTCACTCACTCACCATTGAGTTGATAAGGATTTTGAATCTGAAATCTACACCTCTTTCAGTCTTCTTGTCTCTGTCTGCCTGTCTGTCTGTGTCTGTCTGTCTCTGTTTTTCGGTCTGTCTGTCTGCCCGTCTGTATCTCTCTCTCTTCTCTCTCTTCTATCTCTCTCTTTCTTTGTCCTCTGCCTACTTTGACTGGTCTCTCTCTCTCTACTATCTCTGTCTCTGTCCTTGTCTGTCTGTCTGTCTATGCCTGTCGTCTGTCTGTCTGTCTCTCTCTCTCTCTCATCCCCCCAACAAAAATACTCTCATCCCTCTCCCCTACACCCCCTCTCTCTCTCTTCTCTACAATCTCTCTCTTCTTTGTCTCGCTCTTCTCTCTCAATCCATTTGACTCCTCTCTCTCTCCCTCTACACACCTCTCTCTGTTTCAACACCTTTCGCCATCTCTCTTTCTTCTCGCGCTCGTCTCTCTCGCTCTCGTCAAAAGGACTCCTCTTCTGCACCCTCTGTCAGCCTTCTCTCTCTGTCTGTCTCGCCTCTCTCTGTCTAGTCCCAGCCGTCCTTCTTTGTCCTCTCGGGCAGGTCTGTCTCCCATCTCTCTCTCTGCCAGGGTTCCACTCAGTGGGCAATTCTTTCCTCTCTCGAGGCTCTCCTCCCTCTCTCTCCTTCTCCTCTTGCGAGGAGTCTCCCTCTCTCTTCCTCCTCCTCTCTCTCTCTCTCACTCCTCATTCTTCTCTCTCTCCCTCGTCTCTCTCCTCTGCATCTTCCTGCGCACGAGCGCGTGTTTGGGGGGTTTCTCTCTCTCTCTCTCCTGTGTAGTTCCTCTCCTTCCCGTCCCACCTGCATTGGGGTGTCGTCCTCCCTGTGTGTGTGTGTGTTCACATCTCTGGTCTCCCCCCACCTACACACACGAGCGTGAACCACACATCTACATCTCATCGTTCTTATCGCACTAGTCAGCTTCGCGTATAAACGTCACCGACTCCTTGACCCGCAGCCCCGCCCCCACCAGCCGCCATCTTACCTCTGACACTCATATTCTTCCTCCCTCCCCACCCCCCCCCCATCCCCCACCCCTCTCCTCTCCCCCCCCACCTGTCGTCCCAGCCGTCATAAAAGAGCGGAGACGGGCGAAGTGAACTGAGGAACAGGTCAGTTTATCTCCCTTGAAGGTTAGATGCAGGTGTTACCACCAGAGGGCACTTTTTTCGTGTCTGGCGGAGGCACGCGCCATTCTGACGTCACTTCCCTTCAGGTGAGAGGAGTCCCCGATGACTTTTCTGTGACGCGTGACACGTGTGTGTGTGTGGTGTGTGTGTGTGTGTGTGTGTGTGTGTGTGTGTGTGTGTGTGTGATTGCGTGCGCACGCGCGCGTGTTTGGGTATATGTGTAGTGCGTGTAGTGCGCGCGCGTGTGTAGTGTGTGCGTGCGTGCGTGTGTGTGTGCGTGCGTGTGTTTGTTTGTTGTGTGTGTGTGTGGTGTGTGTGTGTGTGTGTGTGTGTGTGTGTGTGTGTGTGTGTGTGTGTGTGTGTGTGTGTGTTGTGTGCATACAGACGTATGTGTGTATACAGACGTCCTTGAAATATATCTCCACTCTACCATCCGTTTACCCCCCCCCCCCCCCCCCCCCCCCCCCCCCCCAAAGAAAAAGTGATTGGCGGTCTCACCTTATTCAGGAACCGACATTACTACAATCAGTCCTCCTCTTCCTTGTGCGACTGTTGACAACAACAACAACATCAACAACAACAGCGACAGTGTCAATCATCATCATCATCATCATCATCATCATCATCATCATCATCATCATCATCATCAACAACAACAACAAAGGACGATGCGTAAAGAGCTTGTATCCATTAATGTAAAAGAAACAAAGTATCACCTCTCTCTTTGTATGTATGTATGTATGTATGTATTGTATTGCATGTTTATATATATATATATATAAGTATTGATCTATCAATCGTTCAATCTATCAATGAATGAATGAAGCAACCAGTCAATCAGTCAATCAAGCAATCTATCTATCTATCTCTCCATCTATCTATCTATCTATCTATCTATCTATCTATCTATCTATCTATCTATCTACCTTCCTACCTACCTTCCTACCTACCTACCTACCTAACTGCCTACCCC
>JADBJO010000861.1:482500-485095 GCA_016801955.1 Conus betulinus
AAAAACAAGGTTTTGAAAACAAATGTTGAACAAATTTTTGTAGTGGAGGAAAACAAATGTTGAACAATTTTGTAGTGGAGGAAAGAAAAACAAATGTTGAACAAATTTGTAGTGGAGGAAAACAAATGTTGAACAAATTTGTAGTGGAGGAAAACAAAGTTTTGAACAAATTTGTAGTGGAGGGGAAAAACAAATGTTGAAACAAATTTGTAGTGGAGGAAAAACAAATGTTGAACAAATTGTAGTGAAGAAAAACACAATGTTGAACAATTTGTAGTGAGTGGAGGAAAACAAATGTTGAACAAATTTGTAGTGGAGAAAACAAATGTTGAACAAAAATTTGTAGTGGGAGAAAAACAAGTGTTGAACAACCTCTCTGAACATCCAAGATCTCGCCCAATGATGTCTGTCCCGAGAGTACAGATCTTGACACGAGACGGGGTGACCTTTCAACCGTCAGGAGAGAGAGAGAGAGAGAGACAGCGCTTCAAGGGAGGTCACTCTGAGGTCACCATCCGGGTCAACCGAAGACAGCTGAGGGACGTGTCCCCTTGTAGCAGCTGCTGCTCACGTCACGAATCTGGGGGAGGAGAGGGAGAGGAGGCGAGGGCGGAGGAGGGCTCACCATGACTGTGTTTTTGTGATGTCGATGGTCAAGCTGTCTTTCCACTAAGTGACCTCTCCTTGATCAGTCAGGCGGAAACTACCCACGATCCCCGTCAGTCCTCTGTCGTGCCTGCCAGGTGCACTGCTGTTTGCATGTCAAACGAGATGGCGGAGGTCAAGGTCACAGCATCATCTGTGTATCTTATTTTCATAACTGTCCGAAAAAACAATGGGGTTTTCTTTAATTCATGAAGACTGAAACATGTAGCTTGGGTGAAAACAAGCCCAAAGACATACTAACACACAAAAGAAGATTGTAAAGTAACGCACATTTAGTGCACAATGAAAAACAGACGAGTGAACTGTCGACAAACATGTCTTTTTAGACGTCACAAAGAACAGACATAAAAACACAAAATATATGACTTTTTTTTCCACCACAAAATGAGTCGCTTGTCATAATTACATGTTCTAAAATATACATATTTTTGTAAAGGCATTTTGTCTGTTCTTTTCAATGGTGAAAAACCATTTTTTGGGAAAAATCGGGCTTTTAGTTTTCAAGGTACATTGTTTGAAAATGGTAGCCCTCTGAGAAATGCGTTTGAGAAAATGACAAAAAACAGATGCACACATTCAGCATAATATTAACATATTAGGTGTTTCAAATTCTCATTTAAATACAGAAAGCAGTCAAATATAAACAATTCACTTAGTGTATTTTGTGTAGGAAAACTTACAGTATCAGCTAGGGTCAAAATCTCAAAATTGACTCCTGACACCCCTACTGCCTACTTGGCTGATTATAAATGATAACCCGGAGAGATGACAAGCAACTCATTCCGTGGTGGAAGGTCACATATATCTATATATATATCTATATATATCTATCTCTATCTATCTATCTGAAATATTCCTGAGGTGGCTGTCAGTAGATGTGCTGATCTAACTTTCTCTCCCGTCATGAAACATGTTAAGAACATGAAGATGTTAACGTCTCGTTTCCATTCCACATCCATTTTGAGGAGATCACTTACTGTGTGTCATTCTTCGTTTTTCATTGTCTTGATTGTTATTTGCCTGGTGAGAAGAACACCCAAAGAGGTCGAAACGCGTCGTGTGTGTCTTGTAATTTGTTTGTTTCTTTCGTCCGGCGGCATTGTAACTTTTTTTGTTTGAAGTATGTGAAAGAAGAAGACTGGAAAGGCTATACGAAAGCATTAAGCATGTGTTTCTTCGTTGAAATGATGATGTGATGATGATGATGATGATGATGATGATGATGATGTGATGATGATGATAATGATGATGAGATGATGGTAATGATGATGATGATGATGATGATGATGATGATGATGATGATGATGATTGTACTGATGATGATGATGATAATGGTGATGATGATGATGATGATGATGATGATGATGATGATGATGATGATGATGACGACGACGACGATGATATACAGTATTTGTATAGCGCACTTCTGGCAGAAAAAACTACTCATTGCGCTTTCATACCCCATTCAGACCTTCATTCATCCATATTACATCAACAGCTAATTTTTCTCTCTGTGTTCCGTGTCTTTCTGGTCTTTCCCTGTTTCATTCTTCTTTCAATCTTTCTTTGTTCACTGAATATAAACGGTTTATAATAAACATAAGAACAGTACTATGTTTCGGAGCAGACTTTTTTGTCCAGTGTGTCCTATGGTAACCTGAACAAACATGTGAGTAATCGGGTTCGGGAGGGACGGAGAGGGAAGGGAGGAGGAGGGGGTGCGGTGGAGGAGATGATGAGGAAGAAAAGATGGGTTCAGAGCACACGGTGGACATCTTGAGGATATCCCTGTGGTCATTCAGGACTTCAATGTCAAGCGGGTTCCACGGTCCAGCAACGTCAGATGTTTCGACTGATGCGATATACAGGAAAAGACTATAACCTCCCCTATCTAAATTCAGTCAGGGTTCTTGACACGTGAACGGGTTT
>JADBJO010000861.1:488600-498600 GCA_016801955.1 Conus betulinus
ACGAAGAAGGAAAAGAAGAAGAAGAAGAAGAAAAGAAGAAAAAGAAGAAGAAAGAAGAAGTGGACGACTACGACGACGACGATGACGACGACGAAAGTAGAAGAAGAAGAAGACGAAGACGACTACGAAGAAAGAAGAAGAAGAAGAAGAATAGAAAATGAAGATGAAGATGAAGATTAGAAGAAGAAGAAGGAAGACGAAACAACGACACTGAACAAAAAGCAAAAAGTAAAGTACAACACCAGTGTTTTTTTTTTTATGATGATCATTCCCCTCAGGGGTAAGCCCTTTGACAAGAACCTGCCTCGCACTTGCTCTCACGTGCGTCACCCTCCCTCCCTCCCTCCCTTCCTTCTTCCTTACTCCTCTCGTCTCTTCTCGTCCTGCCTTGCACCCTCCTTTGCTCTCTCCCTCTCCCTCCCTCCCTCTCTCTCTCTCTCTCTCTCTCTCTCTCTCTCAGTCTGTGTCTGCCTCTATCTCTCTCTCTGTCTGTCTCTCTGTCTTCGTCTCTGTCCGTCTGAGTGTCTATTAGTTTGTCTGTGTGTCTCTCTCTGTCTGCCTCTCTCCCTCCCCCATCTCTCCCCCCCCCCTCTCTCTCTCAAGAACCAGCGCCACCATTACCACATCCAACGACACATGCCATAAAAAGATACAGAGGTACTCATAATAGAATTTGGAGCACTAGAGTACGATCCAGGCATGGCACTCCATCTGTTATCCAGGGACTGCAATCTCGCCCACGTTGGCTTGTGAGGGGCCGTAAAGCTCTGTGCCAAGGCCGCCATGATGGATGATGTTGCAGATTTGACGCAGTCTGCTACTGGTTTTTTTTTTTCGCTTTTTTTTTGTTTTGTTTTTTTTTTTCTGAACTTGGGTTCAGTGGTTTCCCGTGCCACGTGCTTTCCTGTGCTTCAGTCTTCTCACCGGTACAATCTGAACCTTCTCTCTGTCTCCACGCTCATTCTTTCCCTTTTTCGTCAGAAAAGAGCTGAAAAGAAAGAAAGAAAGAAAGAAAGAAAGAGAAAGAAGAAAGAAGAAGAAGGAAAGGAAGAAAGAAAGAAAGAAAGAAAGGAAGAAGGAAAGAAGAAAGAAAGAAAGAAAGAAAGAAGAAGAAGAAGAAGCAATGAATGAATGAATCTTATATGGGTAAAGAATTCGGTTCTTTCAAGCCCCCGCCCTCGCCCCTCCCCCCCCCCCCCCACCAACCCTGCCCCCCCTTTGTGTGTGTGTGTGTGTGTGTGTGTGTGTGTGTGTGTGTGTGTGTGTGTGTGTGTGTGTGCGCGCGCGTGCGCGCGCGTGTGCGAGTGTTTTTACAATTCTGAAAAACATTAATTTAAAAAGACAAAAAAAAAAGAAAATCACCAACAACAGGATAGAAAAGTGAGTCCAAATGAAAATAAGATTAATATGATTAGAATACAGAATAAGTTAGGCCTCCAGCCTGTAAACAGAGAGAGAGAGAGAGAGAGAGAGAGAGAGAGAGAGAGAGAGAGAGAGAGAGAGAGAGAGAGACTCACGCACAAACATTCATACACGTGCACGTTACAAACTCGTTTGTACATAAACCTTTTATCGGCACGTGAATATGGAAGTTCATTTTCTGGCGAGGTTCTGCGGTAGAGGAGATGAGTCACGTGTATCAAACAGAAATGACTGGATTTCATCAGTGAATCTTGATCATGCCGGAATGTCACGATATATTGCTGGAAGCACATTCCTTGCTTCGCTGCCGTTGAGGGAGAGGCTTGTTGTGAATGGATTGAAGAATGATCAAGGGGCAATAAAACCCGGAGTGATTCATGATGGTTTTGCAGAATGAAGCATTGTCTTTGAATACTGGGGGCATGCTACTGTGAATAACTTGGCCTTACATGAACGGACAGGGCGTATTTTAAGATATTTCGTGTATCAAATATATATGTCTTCTCTTTTTTCTCTTCTTCTTCAATGACAAGAAGAAGAAGAAGAAGAAGAAGAAGAAGAAGAAGAAGAAGAAGAGAAACAACAATACAGAATTGAAAAAGAAAAAGAAAAGAAAGAATAGAGGAAAGACGAAAAGAAAGAAAGAAAGAGAGAGAGAGAAAGGAAAATAGAAACAAATAAATATCAGAAAATATACGACCAGACAACCAAAATGTGGTGTGTTGTCAGTTGCTCTCTCTCTCTCTCTCTCTCTCTCTCTCTCTCTCTCTCTCTCTCTCTCGCCTTGATAGGGCCCTTTGCTGTCGGCTGTGCTAAAAAAAAAAATCCTCTCTCTCTCTCTCTCTCACTCACTCTCTCTCTCTCCCCCCCTCTCCTCTAGCCTTTGCAGTCGGCTGTGCTAAAAAAAATCCTCTCTCTCATCTCCCCCTCTCCCCCCCCCCCCCCTCTCTCTCTCTCAACAGCAACAAACAAAAGCCGCTTCAAAAACGGTCGTGACGTAAAAAGATAACAGGGACTCATAACAAAATCTGGATCACCAGACTACGATCCATGCACGACGCTCCATCTTTCATCCTGGGGACTGCACTCTCTCGCCAACGCTGGCTTGGAATGGCCATAAAGTTCTATGCCTAAGCTGCCATGATGGATGACGTTGCAGATTTGATGCCATCTGGTACAGTTTTTTTTTTCTTTCTCTGTTTTCTTGCAGCTCTAGCCGTTTCCCACTTCCCCGCTTTTTATGTGGTTTTCGCTGAGCCCGAGTCTTCTCTTCAGTATCACTGACCCTCTTTCCCTTCTTCTCGCCTTGATTCCATTTCTTCTTGAACGTTAGAAAAGAGTTAAACGAGAACAAAGAAAGAAGAAGAAGAAGAAGAAGAAGAAGAAGAAGAAAAAGACGAGACGAGATAAGAAAAAAGAATATGCAAACGGATGAAAAAAAGAACAAGAACAAGAAGAAAAGAGAAAGACGAAGAAGAGTGAAAAGAGGAGGAAGAAAGAGAAAGAAGAAAAAAGGGGAAGAAGGGAGGAGGAGGAGGAGGAGGAGGAGAAGGGGGAAGAAAAGAAGAAAATGATCTTACTACTGCTAATACAACTGCTGTTGCTCTAGCTGCTGCTACGACTACTACTACTACTACTACTACTACTACTACTGCTGCTGCTGCTGCTGCTGCTGCTGCTGCCTCGTACTACTACTACTACTACTACTACTACTACTACTACTACTACTACTACTACTACTTCTACCACCACCGTCATCACCACCAAAACCACTGCACCTGCAGCTGCTGGGACTACTACTGCTGCAGCTTCCGCTACTGCAGCTGCTGTTGCTGATGCTGCTACGTAGTAGAAGTATGGTAGTGGCAGAACAGAATGAAGAAGAAGAAGAAGAAGAAGAAGAAGAAGAGGAAGAAGAAGAAGAAGAAGAAGAGCAGGAGGAGGAGGAGAGGAGAAAAGGAGGGAGATCAGGAAGAGGAGGAGGAGGAGGAAGAGGAGGAGGAAGAAGAGGAGGAGGAATGAAACTGTCAGCCGCCGTGGCGAATTGGTTAGCATTGCAGATCCAGGCTTGGAAATCGTGACTTGGAGACCCATCGAGGCATTTTATTTATTGGCGTTTTTCTGCTGCTCCGACCGACTTCTATTTCAGGACGAGTTTGCTGTATGGACAATGGGGAAGACTGGGACCACCCAGTCGTGATTCACGCACTTAATGGATGCGTCACTTAAAGTGTTACTCAAATTTTCTGACCAACACGCAGGTGTCTGTATCTTTCGGGCCTGGCTGACGCCAGGATATATTAATTATGAGAGCAAGCGTAGAGTACATCCTTGACATGTAGTCAGACAGGAAATGGAAATCCGAGGCATCATCTTGATCATCCTCATCATCATAGAGCAGAATAAAAAGTCTCAAATTCAGTGGCCCTAAACTGCTCTGTGCTCACGCCAAACCTCGATTTTGATTTCCTCTCTACGTCTATACCATGGGTGAGGTTATCTCGGAGTCACTAATACTGGTAGATTCATGGTGACTGTCGTTGGACGGACGTGCGGGCGCTCTCCTGAGGGTAAGCGTGACTCTGGCTGGCTCCTCGATGAAGCCATTGTTTATCGTTTTTTGGGGGGGGGGGGTGGGTGGTATGGGCGGGCTTGGATCAGAACAGGCAGCACTGAACACCAACCGAAGTGACTCGGTAGTGCTGCTGGGTCTTCTTCGGTAGGCTGCCTCGTGGCGAATTGAACTGACTGCTCCCTGTGGATTGCCGGTGCCGGGGCTGTGGCGAGACAAGCCAGCCTGTGATTTTGAACGGGCATCTAGAATAAACGGCGAGGATGTAATGTCACCGAAGTAAACATGAAACCAAACCAAACCAAAGTAACCAACCAACCAACCAACCAATCAACCAACCAACGAGCCAGCCAGCCAACCAACCAACGAACCAACTAGCCAGCCAGCCAGCCTACCAACCAACCAAACAATCCACCAAAACAAACAAACGAAACCACCACACCACTACTACAACAAGAAAACTGCTGACAACGACAACAAACTCTAGTCCCGTAAAATGGACTTAACATAAACCAGTTCCCCCACTGTCCATCGCTAGACATCACGCAATCTTTTCATCGAAGGGACTGCACTCTGCTGCTGCAAGAGTATCTCCCTTGGTTTCTCTCCCGTTCCAAGAGAGCCCCCACCATTCGCCAAACGTCGGCTTGAAAAGAGCCGTGAAGTTCAGTGTATGGGTCCACCATGATGGATGATACTGCAGATTTGATGCTCTCTCTCTCTTCTCTTTACTTGCCTTTTCTTCTTCTCCTCAGAGTTATGTCCCTTACATGCGAGCCCTTTTCCATTAACCTTCCTTAATGTTGCTTTCCTGGGCCTCAACTTC
Organism: Conus betulinus; assembly: GCA_016801955.1. Taxonomy (NCBI): domain Eukaryota; kingdom Metazoa; phylum Mollusca; class Gastropoda; order Neogastropoda; family Conidae; genus Conus; species Conus betulinus. Next base: position 493,421 of record JADBJO010000861.1, read on the forward strand.
CTTCCCATACTTGATCACTCCATCCCCCCCCCTCTCCTCCCCCCCCCCCCACCACGTCCCTCATTCTCTCCAAGTCCCCATTTATCCTCCGTCTCTTGAAAAGAGTTAGGGGGAAGTGTGTGTGGATTCCAGGGCTAGCTGCGATGATGGGGAAAAATGCTCAGCTAAAGATCGATGGTATGTGGTCAAAGGGAGAGAACCGCTTGTACGACTCTGGCCCGAACATAAGGTTGACCAACACACAAGGACAGGTTTTGCGGGGACGTGGTGTTTGTCTGGAATGTTTTATATTTGGAGGTGGAGAGCAGGAGGTAAGAACGGTGGGGTAGTTGGGGTTCGTTTCGGTTCTTCTTCTTCTTCTTCTCGTTCCTGCTTTTTTTTTCGCTGAGTATATTCTTTTTCTCTTTTTTTCTCCATCTGGCTATTTGTTTATCTGCCTGTCGATCTGTCCGTCTCTTCTTCTGGTTCTTCTCTGTCTGTCTGTCTGTCTGTCTGTCTCTCCCTCCTCCTTCTTCTCAATCTTCATGTCCTCCTCCTCCTCCATCTTCTTTTTCTTCTTCTTCTTCTTCTTCTCTTCTTCTTCTTCTTCTTCTTCTTCTTCTTCTTCTTCTTCTTCTTCTTCTTCTTCTCTCATTCTTTCAAGAATCAAAACAACAACAATGAACGTCACACCAAATGGCATCTACAACATGAAAATATACAGTGACTCATAATAGGATTTGGATCACTATGCAGTGATCCATACGTGGTACTCCATCGTTCATCCAAGGGACTGCAATCTCGCCAGCAGTGGCCTGTGAGGGGCCATAAAGTTCAAAGCCAACGCCGCCATGATGGATGATGTTGCAGATTTGATCTCTCTGCTGCTATTCCTTCTTGTTTCTTCTCTCGTTTTTCTTTTTGTGTGCAGGTTCGGTCTTTTTTTTTTTTTTTTTTTTTTTCTTGTTCTTTTCCCGTTTTTTTGTCTTTATTTTCTTTTGCTTTATCTGTTTGTTTTTATCGTGCTAGCCTCTTCCAGCTAACCCGTTTAATGCGTGTTTTTTCCTGTAACACATTCTCCGGTCCCTTGTGCTCTGAACTGTCTTTCCCTCCTCCTCCATCTTTTCCCATCACCCATCATGAGGGAACGCGAAGAGAAGAAGAAGAAGAAGAAGAAGAAGAAGAAAGAAGAGGAAGAGGAGGAGGAGGAGGAAGAAGAAAAACAAAGAAGAAGAACAAGAAGAAGAAGAAGAAGAAGAAGAAGAAGAATAAAAAGAAAGAAGAAGAAAGAAAGAAAGAAAAAGAAGAAGAAGAAGAAGAAGGAGGAGGAGGAGGAGGAGGAGGTGGTGGAGGAGGAGGAGGAGGAGAGGGAGGAGGAGGAGAAGGAGGCAGGAGCAGGAGGAGAAGTAGCAGTAGAAGAAGGAGAAGAAGAATGAGAATCCAGAAGAAGAAGAAGATAAGAAGAAGAGAAGAAGAAAAGAAGAAGGAGGAGGCGTTCGCAGAAGAGGAAGAGGAGGCAGGCGGAGGCGGAGGAGCAGGAGGAAGAAATAAGTAGAAGATAAAACGAAGAAGAAAGAAAGAAGAAGAAGACATGCAGAATCAGAAGCAAGCAGAAGAAGAAGAAAGAAGAAGAGACGGAGAAGAAGGATTAGGAAGAAGAATAAGACCAGGAGAAAGAAGACGAAGAAGATAAAAGACGAAAAGAAAGAGAAAAAAAAAAAAAAAAAAAGAAGAAGAATAGAAGAAAGAAGCCCTCACTAGGAGATGAGGAGGAGGAGGAGGGCTGCGGGAGGAGGTATGGCGGAGGATGAGGCGGAGTCGGTAGGCACGATAGGAGAAGGAGGATCCTATGAGAGGCAGGAGGAGAAGGAGGAGGAGGGATATAGAAGAGAAGACTAATGAGAAGCAGAATCAGAATAAGAAGAAGAAGAAGAGTATTAATAATGATACATTAACCACCAGAAAAAATGCTGACGACAACGACCTCCGGCTCCGCTCCATATCAAATGGACTGATACCGAATGTCCATCTCACCATCTGTCGCTACAACAGCACGCCATCTTTTCTACAAGGGACCATATACTCTCTCCTGCTGCAAAAAATCGCTGCCCATCAAAGGCGTGGCCTGCGGTTTTCCCTCCCCCCAGACTTTCCGAGAAGCGAAGCAGCCGCCAAACGTCAGCTTGAAAAAAGGTCATAAAGTTCAATGTTCATGGCCGCCATGGTGGATGATTTGTAGCAAATTTGAGGCTCTCGGCTGGCCTTTACTTCTTGCAAGCAAAATGAGTTATGTCCCTTGCGTGCAGGGGCCCCTTTCTGTTAATCTTCCTTGAAGTAGCTCTCCTGCTCCTCAGTTTCCCCGTCCCGTTTCTTCTTCACACCCGTTCCCTCCCCTCCCCCCCCCCCCCCCCCCCCCCCCACCCCCCCACAACCATTCCCCCTCTTACCCACCAATCTCCCTCCCACATCTTCAGAGAAAGAGATTCTGGGGTGAAAGTTAAGGGGGAAAGTGTGGAATCAGCAGTAAGTATCGGAGTTGTGATCGGGGAGGGGGGGGGGGGGGGGGGGGACCGCCTCAGCAGCAGAGTCCACGGTGTGTGGGCGAACGAGTGGACCCCGTTCAAAGGACTCTTGTATCTTGCACAGTCACCTTGATCAAGACTCAGGGGGTTTGAGGGAGGGAGGGAGTTGGTGGGGTGGGGTGGGGGTGGTGGTGGTGTTTGTTTTTGTTGGACTGTCTGTCTGACATCATCTGAGGGTGAAAGACGGGAAGTGAGGATGGGGGTTTCTTTTTTTTTTTTTTTTTCTTCTCTTTCTTTGCTTTTTTTTTTTCTTAATCCTGTTTTTTGTTTTGTTTTTTTGTTTTGTTGTTTTTTTTTTGTTTTTTTTTGTTGTTTTTTTTTTTTTTTTTTGTTTTTTGCCGCCTGTTTTTTTTTTTGTTTTCCTCGGTCTGTCAGAGGCAGACGGTCGGTCGTTCCCTGTCTCTGAGTCCCGAGAGTTCTTTCTCTGGCCCGTCGAGAGGAGAGATGAGAGGGAGTTTCTTTCTGTCTGGTCTGTACCTGGTCGCGAATCAATCGTCTACTTAAGGTGGGGTCTGTGTCTCTCTTCTCCCTCTACGTGGAACGTGTTGTGCTGTCGGTGTGGGTCGTGTGTGTCCTGTCTGTCTCCCTGTGAGTGTGAGGCCAGAGAGAGAGAGGAGAGAGAGAGAGAGGAGAGAGAGATAGAGAGAGAGCGAGGTACTGACAACTCAGTTCTGTCCATTGCCAGTGCAAGTGTCTTTGTAAAGGGGGGAAAGAGATAGAGAGCCTTAAATCTTTTGTTTTATGTTGGTGCTTTCTCGTGTCCTCCTCTTTCCCCCTTTCTTCCCTCCCTTGCTCTCCACTCCCCCCCCCTCCCCCCCCCCCTCTGTGTATGTGTGTGTGTGTGTGTGTGTGTGTGTGTGTGTGTGTGGTGTGTGGTGTGTGCGTTGCGTGTGTGCATGCGTGCGTGTGTGCGTTCGTGCGTGTGTGTTTGAGTGTGCGTGTGTTGCGCGTTCGCACTGCGTGTGCGTGCATGTGTTGCGTGCCTGCGTGTCCTGTGTGGCCTATGTGCAATGCGCGCGCGCGGAGGTGAAAATAAAACAGAAGAGAAAAGAGACCACGAACAAACAACGACAAGAGTAACCAAAGACAACAGTAGCACCACCCCAAGGCTTTACTGAGAGACCAGAAGAAGAAGAAGAGGAAGAGGAAAAAGAGAAGAAGGAGGGAGAGGAGGCAGAAGGAGGAGGAGGCAGGAGGAAGAAAGGATAAGAAGAAGAGAAGGAGAGAAGAAGAAGAGAAGAAAATAAGGAGAAGAGGAAAGAGGAAAAGGAGACGGATAAGGAGAAGAAGAAGAGGAGGAGGGAGGAGGAGAGGATGAGAGAATAACGAGAAGAACCAGAAGAAGAAGAAGAAGAAGAAGAAGAAGAAGAAGAAGAAGGGCGGAAGGAGAAAGAATTCGGATGAGGAGGAGAGGTGCTTATGAGGATGAAGGATGAGGATGATAGATGGTAGAAGAAGGAGGAGGAGAGAGAGGAAATTTAAGAGGAGAAGAAGAAGAAGTAAGAAGAAGAAGAAACAGAAGAATAAGAAGAAAGAAGAAGAAGCAACAACAACACAACAACAACCAACAACAACAGCAACTAGTTCTACAAGAAGAAGAAGAAGAAGAATGAGAATAAGAAGAATAAGACAGAGAAGAAGAAGAGGAAAAGAAGAAGGGGAAGAAGTGACGTAGAACAAGTTGAACAAAATTCTAACAATGAAAAAAAAAATGATAAACACCGCAGGATAAAACAACATCAACATGTCTGATCTGACATTAAATGTGTTTTTAACAGCAGAATTCACCACACGCGCGCGCGCGCGCGCGCGCGTGTGTGTGCATGTTTATGCGCGTGCGTGCGTGCGTGCGTGCGTGTGTGTGTGTGTGGTGTGTGTGTGTGTGTGTGTGTGTGTGTGTGTGTGTGTGTGTGTGTGTGTGTGTGTGTGTGTGAGCGCGCGCGCGCGCGCGCGCGTATGTGTGTGTAATAAACAAAAGAGAAGAAAAAAGACCACAATCAACAGTTAGGAGAGCAAAAATAACAACTGCGGCATCTGGACTGCTGACTGCAAACAAGGAGAAGAAAGAAGTTCTGAAACAGCAAGAAGAAGAAGAAGAAGAAGAAGAAGAAAGAAAGAAGAAGAAGAAAAAGAAGAAGAAGAAGAAGAGAAGAAGAAGAAGAAGGAGAAGAAAAAAGAACAACAACAACAACAAGATGAAGCAGAAGTGGCCTTGAACAACAAGTTGAAAAAATTATGAGAACCTTAAACTTTATGGTCTGCCTTCTTGTCTGCGTAACACGGACTCTTTAAAGACTTCTAAAACCTCCCTAAAGACGCATCTTTCCCCTGGACTGATTAACGATATCCACTTATCTCGGTGCGCGAGTCTGCTTGCTTGGCCGCGCTCGTGTGTCTGTCTGCGTGTGTGTGTGTTTCGTTTTTCGTGTGTGTGTGTGTGTGTGTGTGTGTGTGTGTGTGTGTGTGTGTGTGTGTGTGTGTGTGTGTGTGTGTGCGCGCGTGTGTGTGCTTTGAGTTAAAATTACTATTTTATCATGTGTCTGTAATATGCACTTCGGGCTCTCGCGAGATAGAACGCAGCAAAAGAAAAAAAAAAAAAAATCATCATGTCTGATCAAA
>JADBJO010000861.1:503600-506100 GCA_016801955.1 Conus betulinus
GTGAAGTACTCTCAAGTTGGGACAAACTTGCCTGGTAAATTACCGTTCCTTACCTTTCAGTGGCGATGAGGATTTCATCAGCTTCGTTCCTTGAAGCTTCTACTGTTGAGCCGTCTGTACATGGGCATAATATGGTACCGTGATATCGGCAGGGCGGGAAGTATATATGGCCGTCTCTCTGTATGATGTGAATGGCATGCCAGACAAAAGAATCGTAGAGACTGGAATGCTGGAAGGTGAATGGAGGGACACGCCAAATAGCGTGAGTGTCGATCCCGTTTTCTTTCCACTGGGCGTTACAGAATGAAGTGGAACGGAAGCGGTTGCGTGATGCAGGCCCGAGAGTGAGATGAGTAGGCCATCAGTATGTCTCAATACCGGGCTAACCACCAAACATGTCTATGTCTTAATACTGCGTTAGCCACCAAACATGTCTATGTCTTAATTACGTCTATGTCTTAATACTGCCACCAAACATGTGTGTCTGTAACACTGGCGTTAGCCACCAAACATGTTATGTCTTAACACTGCTAGCCACCAAACATGTCTATGTCTTAACACTGCGTTAGCCACCAAACATGTCTATGTCTTAATACTGCGTTAGCCACCAAACATGTCTATGTCTTAACATTGCATTAGCCATGAAACATGTCTATGTCTTAATACTGCGTTAGCCACCAAATATGTTTATGTCTTAACACTGCGTTAGCCACCAAACATGTCTATGCTTTAACACTGCGTTAGCCACCAAACATGTCTATGTTTTAAACACTGCGTTAGCCACCAAACATGTCCAAACAGAGCAGGCACATTGATTGTTTCAGTTCGGGCATGAATTCCAAGCGGACGCAATGCAATTTCGCAGAACTATGCAGATGTACCAACTGTCACAGTTGGAAGGGCGGTCCTATGATCATGATATATACTCATCTAGGAAATCAAAGAATCACGGTTTAATTTTTGAATAGGGCGTTACTTTTTCCCGCCCCCCCCCCCCCCCCCCCCCCCTCCCCCCTCCATTCACGTTTTAAGTGTGACTACGTGTTCAAACCTTTCCTATAACACAAAAGAAACGAGATACTGTTCTACACCAGAGACTAAACACACATTGAAAGAACCCACAGCAAAGAGAGCGATTTCTCCCCAGGTAAAATTTGTAGAAAAGGCCCACTTTGGATAGGAAACAGACACAGCAGCAGACGTCAGAGAGAGAGAGAGAGAGAGAGAGAGAGAGAGAGAGAGAGAGAGAGAGAGAGAGAGAGAGAGAGAGAGAGAGGGGAGGGGGGGGGGGGGACAATTAGAGGTGGTCTCTCTCCACAAAGAGCAGCGGAAAATTTCAACACAAAGAAATCAGTTTTGTGACGACAACAGTAATACAGCGTAATACGAATCATACCATACAAGACGACAACGCAATATAATACAACACGAAACAAAAACAGCACTATCAATACAAATACAATTCAATACAATACAGTGCAACAGAACGCAATATAAACAAAACGAAATAGAACAGTGTTATACAATACAATCAAGAAAAGACAACACAATAACAATAGATCAGGACTGGCTGACAGATGATCTTGATAAATCCTTTTTTCAATATCAAAGCAAACCCGCCTTTTACTTTTTGTATTTCCGAAAGACACAGAGACACACTTTGTTATGGAACAACAATAACAACAAACAATGGCAGCCTGGCATGCTGTGATTAATCAGTTTTATATACCAACTGAACATGAATGAAAAAAAGGAGAAGAAGAAAACACTAAAAGAATTGAGGATGGAGGAAGAGAGAGAGGGAGAATGGAAAAGCATCGAAGAGAGATGCCTGTGGCAAGGAAGTAGAAAATAAAAAAACAACGAAGCAAAACAAACAAACACAAACAAAACAAACAAACAAACAAACACACAAGTAAAACAAAGCGGAAAAAAGAGTGCTCAATGTCCTACACACAGTTAAGCCTCCCTCCCTCTCCTCTCCACCGCTCCCCCCCACCCCCACCCCTCCTCCTCCCCCCATCCCGCATTCCTCCCTGCCCCTCTCGACACCCCCTTCCCCCACAACTCAAACAAAAAGAAGGAAAGAAAAAAAAAAAACAAAACAAAAAGAAATGAAAAAAAAAATGAAAAGCAGAGCTCGGCACAAGGAGAAAATCATGACACTTGGGTAACGCTCCGTCCTAATGAGACACCGCACGTGCAGCCCAACACGTTTTTGATGTGACGTCATCCCGATCGCATTCTGGGCCCGGCGAGACGATCATTGAGCGGGGAGGGGGAGGGGGGGAGGGGGGGGCGCAGAGTACAAGGATGCTGTGTGATATTATTTTGTCAGGCAGCAAACCGGTGTACGTGCTTTGGCAAACAGTGTTCTGTCCTCGGAGTTTATTAAGACATTTCAAGAAAGGATCGTTAGTGAGTCCACCAAAAACATATAAGGACAAACAAATTACAAGACAGAACACAACGCTTTTTGAACTCTTACGCGCGCACACAC
>JADBJO010000861.1:513600-523600 GCA_016801955.1 Conus betulinus
AGGTGAACACAAAGAGCAGTGGTCAGATTGTTAACAAAGAATCAAAACCACTGGGAGAGAGCTTTTGCCATATGATGGCAAGCAAACTACTACACAAATAATCATTCATCAGTTTGATAAATGTTGCTAAGCATTTGTACAAAGTTACAATGCTAACACACACAGCATACATAAAATCAATACATAGATTCAAAAATGTAAAACAGAGTTCCAACTCACTTTTCCTGGGAATGAACAGGGAATGACTTGAGATCAAGGAGTTTACCAAGAATGGACTAGGCCTTCTCTGTCCCTTTGTCTTCCTCTGCTCTTGTCTACAGGCAGTCCTGAGGGGTCAGTGAAGTTGCGCCTGTGTGTGTCTGCTATATGATGAATTTCTCACTTGCCGAATCAAATTTCGACAACCTGTCATTTACCGATCAGGGGTGAGAGGGGGAGGGATTTAGTCTTGTAACCAATCACCTCGGAAATTGTTTGAACCTAATCGGCACGGGATAATTTATGCATCCGTATAGCTGGCCGTTGAGCCCCAGTTAATTTATGCGTCCGCATAGGTGTCTGCGAGGGGGGGTAGGGGAAAGGGGGGGGGGGGGGGGTGGTGGTGGTGTGGTGGAGAACGCGGCAACATGCCTTTGTGTCGCAGGGTAGAGGGGGGGGGGGGGGGGGGGGGAGGGGTGAGACGTTGTTAGAACGCACGCCCCACGCTGCGCGCTGTTAGTGTCGCACCGCATGGGGAGGGAGGGTTGAGAAAGGGGAAGGAGGTAGGCTGATAAGAACGAAAGGCGGCACGCATTTACCGTGACGCAAGTTTTCTTGTAGCACATAGTCAAGTCGTGTGACTCACACCATTCTAAGAGGGGGAAGGGGGGTAGGGGGGGGGGGTGGTGAAGGGGTTTGAGAGGGGAGGGTGGGCATAGATTTGAAATCTATTTTTTGGTTTGGTGTTTTAGTGGGGCCGAGAAATGAAAGCTGAAGTATATGAAATGTCGTGCACAATTTGTAAGTCGCGGAACCGATGAACATCCCATTGACAGCCAAATTTGTTCCAGACTTGACGTTTGACGACCTTTCCCTCCCCTCCCCGACTTTGTTCCAGACTTGACGTTTGACGACCTTTCCCTCCCCCCCCCCCCCCCCCCCCCCCCCCCACCCCCCCCCCCCCCCCCCCCCCCCCCCCCCCCCCCCCCATACCTTTGGAAATAGAATTACCGAGATGTTAAAGTCGAGTCTCATCTCTTCGGAGTTTTGACGTCATTCAGACTTGTAGTACGTCACTCTTCGCTTGTCCAGCATGATCTCCCAGTTGCCACCGGGCTTTCATGACTTGTCTGTTCTCCCCTCATTCTGGAGTCTAGTCTGTGCGTAGCTTAAGATTGACTCCTCCTGACCTTATGACACCAGCCCCCCCTCTTTAACCCTCCCCCTGCCCCCTTATGATTCCCCCCTCCCCCCACCTCCTTCCCCCCCCCCCCCCCCCCCCCAGCTCTCCCTACAGTCGTCATAGCTGTAAACGAGGACGTAGTCTTCTCCTTCTTCTTCTTCTGCGTACGCAGGCTGATACTCCTGCGGACACTCCCTATATGGTCAGACAAGTATTAGTCCCATATACCCAACAAATGGAGTAGAGTTTTGTGTGTGTATGACCGTTTTTCTTTATCCCACCATTAAGGCAGCCATACTCCATCTTCGGGGAAGGACGTAATCTAAATTTGTGAAGCCTGATAGACAAGGGGAAGTCAAATTACTGTTGTGTCTGATACCAACGGGAGTCTCGCTAGAGATAATATGTAAACAGTCCCCTCCTCCTCCTCTCCCCCCCCCCCCCCCCCCCCCCCCCCCCCGTCGTCCTCCCTCCTTTTCCATCTCCGCCCCCTGTCTCCACCCCCCCCCCCAGCCTCTCGCCGACCATTGTCTTAATGAATGACTTTGTGATTTCACAGCCCACTGCAAGTAATGAATATAACGAAGATGATTTCTGAAAGAAGGGAAGGAAGAAAATCAAAATCGCGCGCGCGTCTAACGCATAGATATTGCTCTCCTCTGTTGGTTTTGTCTGTCTGTCTGTCTGTCCATGTATCCGTATGTCCGCCTGTCCCTGTCTGTCTAACTCTTTCTCTGTATCTATCCGTCTGCTGTCTGTTTGTTTGTCTATCTGTCTCTCTCTGGACATGTCTGCCTGCCAGTCTGTCTGTCTGTCTGTCTGTCTCCATCTCTTTATCTATCCCTTTTATCTCTCTCGCTCTCTCATGGGGGCTAGAACACACTTAAAAGTTCTCTCTCTCTCTCTCTCTCTCTCTCCTGCGTCTCTCTCTCTCTCTCTCTCTCTCTCTCTCCTGCGTGTCTCTCTCTCTCTCTCTCTCTCTCCTGCGTCTCTCTCTCTCTCTCTCTATCTCTCTCTCCTCCTGCGTGTTCTCTCTCTCTCTCTCTCTCTCTCTCTCTCTCTCTCTCTCTCTCTCTCTCTCTCCCCCAGGACTGGGTGGAAAAAAGTATTTATATACTTATCTATTATCCTGGTAAAATAAATTTCGTTTCGTTTCGTTTCGTTTCGTTCTCTCTCTCTCTCTCCCCTGAGTGTTCTCTCTCTCTCTCTCTCTCTCTCTCTCTCCTCTCTGAGTGTTCTCTCTCTCTCTCTCTCTCTCTCTATCTCTCTCTCCTGCGTGTTCTCTCTCTCTCTCTGTCTGTCTGTCTGTCTGTCTCTCTCCCTCTCTCTCTCTCTCTCTCCCTCTCTCTCTCTCTCTCTCCTGAGTGTTCTCTCCCTCCCTCCCTCTCTCTCCCTCCCTCTCTCTCCTGAGTGTTCTCTCTCTCTCTCTCTCCCTCTCTCTCTCTCTCTCTGTGTGGTGGTGTATGTGTGCCTGTGCAGTTGGCGGCCATGACGATGTAAATCAGTCATCGTGAGACATCCAGGTCAGACTCCCAGCCATCGTGTATGTGTGTCACGTGACAAGGGCTTTTAGCCTCCTCTCGTTGGTTACGCTGTTACGTTTTTTTGCATACGGTAATATTAGTCACCACACTGCTTTTCACTTCCTTTCCTTCCTTCCTTTTTTTTTTTTTTTTTTTTTTGCACACAAACAATCAGTCACCACATTGCCAAACCTTTTTCCTTTTCTTTTTTTTTTTTTTTTGCACACGATACTAAACATTTCGGCACACGACCGCACTTTCCTTCCCTCTCCTCAAATCGCTTCCCTCTCACACCCCCCACCCCCCCCCACACACACACACACACCCGCCACTCCACCCCCCCCCCCCCCCACTCATGTCCCGTTCTCCCCTTTTCTCCTTCCCACTGTAAGAAAAGGATGGGGGGGGGGGGGGGGGGGGGGGGGAGGGGGAGGGGGTCGGTACAGGTCTGGCTTTCCCGCCCCTAACAGCGTCCGGGGAAGGATTTACAAGGGGGAGGCAGAGATCAGTCGGATGCTATTTTCTCGTGACGGGACCTTTAAGCGTCAGGAGCGGCGAATTTATGGCTGCAGATTAACTCAAGTTGTACTGACATTTAAGAAAACATTATGAACAGAATACCAACGTTTTTCATTCAAAGCAAAGAAGCATAATTAACACACCAAAATACGCGCGCACACACACATACACACACAAGCGCACACACATGCGCGCGTGCGTACTCACGCACATACACATACACATACGGACGCGCGTGCCCGCGCGCACACACACAAAAGTACGCACTTACATAAATACACAAATACACGCATCTCAATACGAACACACCCATATCCTCACATACACTCAAACTTGCACACTCACACACAGACTTACACACGCCCCACACACACACACACACACACACACACACACACACACACACACACACACACACACACTCATACTCGAGCACTCGTACACACATGCATTCACTCACATCATAAACACACATTCATGCACGCACACGCATACGCACACGCGCGCGCACGCTCATACACATCCACGCCCATTTCAGGATACGCTTCGGTGCTCGCACCCCGATCCGTCGGTGCGCAACAGCAGGGGCCCAGAAATCCTCCAGTCGGACATCGACACAAGTTTGGAGCAAGCTATAGACAAAAAGTATTTCGGAAGGATGTGTTCCATCAAATGGATGATGTAAGTGCTGCTGTGTGAATCAGACGACGACCTTCAAGAATATTCCTGCGATCCGTGGTGAATTGTTCAGGAAATCACTCTGCTTCCTACCTTGGGTGTCCTGAATATAAACTTAGAGTCTTGGCGGGCTTAAAATCATCTAATTATATGTCTTTCTTAGAAGCTATTTCTTGCACGAGCTCAGCTAGAAGGACAAACAAATCCTGAACAGTGTGGTCAGCAGTCTTCAAACCATGATTCCAGTCCATGTAACCATGCTGTTCCTATGTCATATTCCTCAGTTGTTGCTGGGAACAAAAGTAAGTCGCCGGTCACGAAAAAGGCGGCTTGCTCCCCAGTAACTGTCGCAAAAAAATTGTTCTCTCCCGACTTGGGAAAAGATAAAGTCAAGGCAAAAACTGCGAAAATAGGCCAGAATTGTCACCCCCTCTTAGTACTCCTAAGAAAAAAATGTCAGCCAACAGAGTCTCCAAAAGTTCCATCGCCCGGCTGTCCATCTCCTTCTAATTTTGATCTCAATAGTATTGTTGTGTTCATGGAAACCCTTTCAGTTAAATTCAGTATTATGAAAAACGTGACGGACCTGCTTACATCTTCTGTTTTGGGATTCAAAAAGAATTTATTTCAAAGTGTCATGCCAATGTGTTATGAACTTTTACAAAATGAAAGCTCTTTCTTTGTGTTCTTTTGCAAAAATCCGCCTGTTTTTCTGTTTGTTATTTATTCTTCCTTCCCTTGTAATGCGGACAACCAGTTCAAAAGACAGCATGGACAGTCCAGTCATAGATCGTCTTAAGTTTTTACAATGGAACTGCAGAAGCAAATGTAACATTGACTACCTTATTCAGTTTTTTGGAAGACCATAGTTTTGATGTCCTTGCACTGCAGTCTCTGAATTGTCATAAAAATGATTTACCAAAACTCCCGGGATACTATTTTCCTCCAGTGACTAATGCAGTGAAGAAAAATACTAAAACAAAAACTGCCATATATGTGTCGTGCAACATTTTGTACCAACCTGTTAAAACCCTGTAACGCGACTGACAAACGCTTATTCCTGCTGTATAGCAGTGAATATCAAGGGCCAAAGTTTACAAGTTGTGAACTGTTATTACCCAGATGGTGTGTCCAAGAAGGAAGCCGACTGGTTGTTTTTGATTTAGATTCAAACAAAGAGTGGATTATTCTGGGTGATTTCAATTCCCATCATGCTCTATGGTCCGAAACTCTAAAAATATCACAAAACAATAATGAATATCTCGCCAACACTATAGTAAATGCTAATCTAACGATACTGAATGACGGGTCTATCACCAGAATTGCTGATCGTTCTGATCAGAAAAATTCATCAATTGATTTGTCCTTAGTAACTCCGGGTATTTTTCCACTTTGCACGTGGAATGTCATTCAGTCACACCACTGGGTAGTGACCATCTTCCTGTTGAAGTTCAGATCTTAGTGTGTCCAGAGAGAACTGAGCATACCCTCGGACATACAAAATACAACGAAGATAAAGCCAACTGGGACCTTTTTGCCCAGACTCTAATTACTGGTTCTCTTAAGCTCAATTTTAATCATAACATAGAATCAGTAGAAGATCTTGAAAACAATTATGTAGATTTACGAAATCTTATTCTGAGAGCAGCAGATTGTGCCATTCCAAAGATTAAGTTTAAAGACCATCCAAAGAGAGCCTCAAACCCTTGGTGGAACTCCTCATGAGTTGGCCGTAAAATGAAAACAGAGGCATTTCAAAACTGGATGAATAGTCGTCATTCACAGCCACCCCCAGTAGTAAACGAACTCCACTGTAAATACAAAATTGCTAATAACTATAGTAACAGAACAGTAGCTCTTGCAAAAAAACAGTATTATGGTAATTTGATCATGACTTGCTCTAAACATCCACATGACGTTTCTAAATTATGGAAAGAAATTAAAAAAAATCAAGGGTACATTTCATCTCCCTCAGCCTGCTCTGCATGTTAATGATAAAATTATAGAACTAACAAAGAAAAGGCTGAATTATTAGCAGAAACTTTTGCTTCAATGAGTCAGACTGAGTGTTTATCTCAATCTGAACAAATTCGTAGAAAGGAGTTTGAGGATAAATTCCAAAACATTGAGCAGACTAATATAGAAAGTAACACTTTATATATAAACACAAACTTAACACAATGCATGAACTCTGTTTCGCGCACTTAAACGTGTAAAACCGGGTAAGATATCCACTGGTTCGGATCCTATTTCCTATAACATGATTAAGCATTTTCCTGAGAGTCTGTTATCAAAGTTGTTGGAGTTCTTTCAGATTTGCTGGAATACTGGAATGCTCCCTACAGATTGGAAAAAAGCTACTGTCATCCCAATCCTTAAACAAGGAAAACCTAAAACTCTTCCCTCTAGTTTTCGACCTATTTCTTTAACACCTCACATTGGAAAACTTTTTGAAAGAATCATGAAAAACAGAATAGAACATTTCCTTGAAAAAAAATGGAGTCTTGCCTTTATTCCAGGCTGGTTTTAGGAAAGGTAGAGGAGTCACAGACCACATTGTCCACTTCCTCCTCAAATGAAAAAAGCTCTTGCCAAGCGTTATTCGACCCTTGCAACGTTCTTTTTTGATGTTCATAGAGCCTACGATTCAGTATGGCATTCTAAATTGTTGTTCAAAGCACATGAAGTAGGAATACGAGGTCGTTTTTTTTTCCAATTTCTAAAAGCTTTCTTATCGGACAGAACTATCCAAGTCAATCTACATGGAGCTTTATCAACTTCTAAGACTATTAACATGGGTGTTCCCCAAGGAAGTGTAATCGCTCCAACACTTTTCTCGCTAATGCTTTACGATATTAAACAGGTTAATACAAAAGGTGCCACATTAGCTCTATATGCAGATGATATTGCTCTGTGGAGAAATGTAAACTGCAATTTTTCCAAACAACAAACCAAAAGAAAGAAAATCATTGAACAGTATCAGGAAATAGTTGACAATATTTTTCATTACATGAAATCAAATGGGTTTGGTTTATCTGCTCACAAAACTGTCTTTGTTGTCTTTACAAAGAAAACAATTGCGTTTGAAGGCAGAGAAGCTATCTCTATAAGGGTTGATATATTTTTATATACCAAGCAAACAAGTTAAGTTTCTCGGAGTAATCTTCCACTATAAACTTTTTTGAGTAAAACATATAAATTTCCTTGTAGAAAAGGCTAGGAAAAAAAAAAATTTATTACGTGTTCTTTCTTTCTGCCATACCTCTGATTAACTGGGGATCTAATCTCGTCTATGTCGCCTCAGGGTTTAGTTCGTTCAATTCTGTCATATGGCCAGAAGTTTTTTTTTACAGCTGGAAAGACAGATTTACACAAGCTTACCAGTATTGACTCGTTAGCCTTTAAAATTGCATTAGGACTTCCCCGATGGCTTCAATTGATTTGACGTACAAGGAGGCTGGTGTGTTACCCTTAAATGAACACAGGCTAAGTTGCGCCTGTAATTTTACAGTGAGGGCTAGAACCATCCCAAATTCAGTATGACTGAACTGGATGGCAGCACGTATATTTCAAGAGAGATCCGTAACAAATCGGTATACATGTCCCTAGGTGATTATGTTTCCCCATTGTTTCAGAACTGCAACCTGTCTCTTGATGGTATTGCCCAGGTTCCATGTTGTTCATACCCTTCGTGGTTTGTCAGAGCAGGCTGAAATAATCTACTCTTACGGAGATTTAAATAAAAAGATAATCCTCTGTTACTATCATCCTATGCCAAAGACTTGATAGACAGGAAATACGATTCCCATCTACACATTTTCACGGATGGTTCTGTTTTAGATTCTTCCGATGTTGGGGCTTCCTTTGTAATACCAGCGCTTAGCATCAGAAAGAAATTCCATATTACGAAAGGATGTTCTATATTTACAGCAGAGTTATTTGCTATTTTGAAAGCACTAGATTTTATACTTGACATGCCCGTTATACATAGACAAATACTTATACTATCGGACTCAAAATCAGCGCTTACGGCTTTACATTGTCAATCAAAATCTAGTCGTTCAGACTTGGTGTGTGAGATCTTATTTCTCATTCATCAGTTAATAACCCGGGGTATCGATGTAACTCTGTTATGGGTTCCAGGGCACTCTAGTTTACGTGGCAATGATTTAGCTGACTTTTATGCTAAGGAAGCTGCAAGAAATAAATCTGTGTTTTTGATTGTGATATCCTTCTTTCTTCATCATCTGAAGCTATCCACATTCTGACAAGTTCAATCTGGAACATAAGACAGATACAATATCTGGAAGATTCAGCTCGGAAGCACAGATGGGATATGACGAAACCAACAAGCAAATGCTGTAATCCTCCAGGGCCAATCCCAAATCGTAACCTTGTACATAGGCTGCGGGTTAATGGTTGGTTAGGTAGGTATTTAAAACCGGCACCTGCTTGTGCATGTGGTCAGACTCTCGATATCCCTCATTTTTTATTTGACTGTACTAGTACAAAAAATCACTTTCAGCCTCTTCATGATAAGATGAAGTCCTTCAAGCTTCCGTTGACTTTGTCAAGTGTTTTTAATCCCAGTTATGAGAACGGCTGGAGCCTGGCAATGTTGGCTGTTACTCTTAAATCTCATCCACTTGGAAGATATTTTTAATTCTTCCACCGCCCCACCCCTCCTCGATTCCTCCCCCCCCCTAACAGGTTTTGTTTGTTTGTTTGTTTTTTAGAACCAATTCGCGAATTTTTGAAACGTTAAAATCTATTCAAGGCATATTCCATATCAGTATGGTTCGGCGTCTAATTTGCACGTAGAGCAAGGCTTTTCATCCCCCTTTTCCCCCCCCCCCCCCCCCCCTTCCTCCCTCCTTCTCCCCTTCCCCCCCAATCCATATACACCCATAAGCTGTTCGACTCTTACGAGTAATATGTCAGCCAGTTCCATACTTTAATGACCCTTGACTACCATGTATTGGATATACATGTAGTCACACAGAATTGGTGTTTCTGAATTCCGGACACACACACACACACACGTGCACACAGACACACACACACATACACACGCAGTACACACACACACACACACCTACACACACACACACACACACACACACACACACACACACACACACACACACACACACACACAGAGTTGTCTAAGAGTATAAACCAGCCTAGTAAGAGGAAGAATGTAAAGGAAAAAAAACTTGATACATTTTTGAAAAAAAAAACAACAAAAAATCAGTAACACTAGAACCGTTTGGATGTGCCATTTTTGTTCATTCGCGTCTGATCTGGTTTTGTTACATTCATTTATTTTGTTTTATTTTGTCTACCTATTTGTTTACTCATTTCTGTCTGTCTGTCTGTCTGCTTGTTTGTCTTTCTTTCTGAGGTAGCGAGATGCAGCCGGGATGGGGGTGTGTTTACATAATCCGATCATCTTTTAATATCTGGCCGATGCTGCTGTCTGTCTACGACGATTTTGTTCTTTTCTTCCTGGAATAAGCATATTTGTTTCTACGGAAACAACACACACACACACACACACACACACACACACACACACACACACACACACACACACATGCACGCTCTCTCTCTCTCTCTCTCTCTCTCACACACACACACACGTACGCGCGCACGCACGCACGTGCGCTCACACGAACGTGCACACGCACACGCACGCACGTGCGCTCACACACACAGATGCACACGCACGCGCGCGCGCACACACACACACACATACACACACACACTCCTCACGCACGCACTCACGCACGCACGCACGCACGCACGCGCGCGCACACACACATACACACACACGCACGCACGCATGCGCATGCACACACCACCACATACATACGCACGCGCGCGCACACGCATGCAC
>JADBJO010000861.1:533600-536100 GCA_016801955.1 Conus betulinus
AAAAGCTGCATCCTTCACTACGAACAACGCACTGTCGTCTCAAAAGGACTTTGGTTCATAGCAATCTACGCAACATTGTCATCGGGAAGATTTAGGCCTTTGATCCGTTATTGGATGGGAAAGCGGGGAATGTGACCCCCAGTCCTGAGTCTGTGACAGTATGCAGTTCCGTTCCTTGCAGCATGGAGTTTTCATGTCAGTAGATAATAATTATGTATTGGTGAAAAAAAAAATCTACTTCCTTACGGATATCCACCTAGCTGTTGATCTCAACAATATCCCTCCGTTCCGTTTTTCTCTGATGGCTTTTCATTTGCTTTTCTTTCATTGTGATAGCCTTGACAATATTCGTAATTTTCTGCTTCTTTTTATTTTCAAATCTGCTAATGTCTTGTTCTTACAGTTTTTTTTTGTCTATAGTATTTCTTTTTCTCTTTCCTTTTTTTTTTTTTTGCTGTAGCATATAATATGGATCTTGATCGGGTCTTCATTACAAGGAAATTAAGAAAATATGATAATCAGGAAAAACGCAAGTTCTACCTCAACACACCAGGCGCATCAATATCATTAGCATTTCCTGAGTGTTCTTTTTTAACATTTTACATTTCGGCTTTTATTTCGTCTCGATAAGATTTATCATCAAACACGAGTGAATGGAGATTCTAAGAGATCTCATCTTTAGGTTAACGTTACATTACAAGTTCAATGCCATAGCTAAACGGTTTGGTTATATACCACATTTGATCCTCCTCAAACGTTATTCACGTTACATTTCAAGTTCAATGCCAAAGCCAAAACGGTTGGTTATATATACCACATTCGATCCCCCTCAAACGATACATCTGTATCTGCAATCCACCAGAAATCTAACCCGGCCTGTTGAAAAAGGTTGGTTCTGGTCCAGGTTGGTTCTGGTCCACGTAACGAGATGAAATTCCTGGGTGTTAAATTGCATCATATTTGACTCAGAAGTCAATTTTCGATCCTGTCTTAAACAGCCTGGATTGCCTGAAGATTAGTCACGTGTCCATCATCGAATTAATCTTTGCAAGGGCCAGATTAGATTCCCACTTGTTGTAACATGATATACACGAACCTCATCTCTCTTTTTTTTTGTGTTGAAATTATTGTCATAAAGTTTGAAAAACGGAGTGACTGAGGGCGGAAAATGAAGGAAAATTCAGAAGAGAGGGGGGGGTAATTACCGCCTAGGTTATACACAAAGCACAGAACAAAACACAATGCATTTCGACCTCTTGGGTCTTCTTCAGGCGAAAACAAGCAATATCTAGGACAGTGAAGACGAAGAACGAGAACCAACCACTTATCTTCTCATATTCGCTGCACGACCAAAAGGCCGCCGGACGGAAACGAGGCCACGCAGGAGGGGATCATGGGAAAGAAAAACAGTGAGGGGGGGGGGGGGGGGGGTTTGAAACAATGGGGATAGAAGCTTGAAGCTTCGTCTTCACTGTACTAAATATTAGTTGTTTTCGCCTGAAGAAGACCCAAGAGGTCGAAATGCATTGTGTCTTATCCTGTACTTTGTTTGTTTATGTTGTCGGTAACTAACTCCCTCTCATTCTAAATATTGTTATAAGGTTCCTGGTCGTCTCTATCATATTATATTCAGTCCACATATTAAAAAGGGGGTGGGGTGGGGTGGCTGCTTTAACTGTTTAGGAGGTGGGGGTGGCTGCTGCTTAATTGTATTTGAACAAGAGCATCTTCGATCACACTTTTAATTCTGAATTCAAACTTGTTGTTAAAGGAGATAGCTAAGCATTTTGCATTTGAGAATAGATTGAAAAATAAATCCACATTTTGACGACGAAATTCGATTTCCCATCTTTTTTTTTTCAGCTCGAGGTGAATGACTTGCAGTAAATCTCTCTCTCTCTCTCCTCTCTCTCTCTCTCTCTCTCTCTCTCTCTCTCTCTCTCTCTCTCTCTCTCTCTTATCTCAGGTATGGCAGACGTTACGTCTCTCCACTGACGTACTGAAGCCTGTCAATTAACTGATGTAATAAACTTCGATCCATTTTGAATTAAGAAAAGAATATTAGAGCAAAGCACGCTGCAAAAAAACTGGGCTAATACATGAATCTAGAATAATGTTGATAACGATAACAGTTATAATGGTAAGAACAACAACAACATTATTACTACTACTACTACTACCACTACTACTACTACTTCTAGTACTTCTACTACTACTACTTCTACTACTTACTTACTTTCATAATAGTAATAATAATAATAATAACAATGATAATGATGATAATAATTATAAGGATAATAATAATGATGACAATAATGATGGTAATAGAACAGTAATAAGGAATAGTAACAGTATAAGGATAATAATAATAATAATAACAATAATAATGATAATAACAATGACAATAACAGTAATAACAATAACAATGAAAACTGGCAAAACTTGAAGCTTTAAAGTGAAAGCAATAATAATAATAATAATAATGAATACTTATATAGCG
>JADBJO010000861.1:541100-543266 GCA_016801955.1 Conus betulinus
TTTTTTCTAATCGTCTATTTTTTTTTTTCTCCCACATTCCTCTTCGCTTTCAGTATGCAGTTTCTTTCGATCTGTTTTCAGTCGTTTATTTTTTCTGTTCATCCCCTTTTTTCTTGCTTGCTTTTTTCCTCTAATTCTTTCTTTTTCTTTTGACGTACTTTTCTTTTTTCGTTTCTTTTCTTTTTACCTCCCCCCCCTCTCTCTCTCACTTGTTTAAAAAAGCTTTCCTCTTCAACTCCCCATTCTGTTTTCTTCTTGTCTTTGTTTTTCTGAGCATTTTAACCCTTTTTTTTTTCTTCCTTTGTTGTTGTTATATTTCTTCTCCTCTTCTCCTCCTCTAACTCCTCCTTCTTCTCTCCTTTTCTTCATCATCATCATCATCATCATCATCATCATCATCATCATCATCTTCTTCTTCTTCTTCTGCTCTTTCTTCTCCTTCTTCTCCTCCTCCTCCTCTTCTTGTCCTCCTCCTCCGTCCTCTCTTCTTCTTCTTCTTCTTCTCTCCTCTCTACCATGCAGGAACATCCATTAATTGGCTCTCATTTCCTGCAGCAATAGGACTCCAATGGGTTTCAAACTTGCGTTATCTTCGGAAACGCAGGCGTTGGGACAACAGCAACAACAGCAGCAGCAGCAGCAGCAGCAGCAACAACAACAAAACAACCCCCCCCCCCCCCCCCCCCACTCCACCCCCCCCACCCACTTACAGCCACCAACACCCAAAAAGCGAAAAACAACAAAAAAACATACACACCCTCCCTCCACCCCCCCCCCCCAACAAACAAACAAACAAAAAAACGAAAAGAATAGTTCTTGCCTTTTTTTTTTTTTAGCCACTGTCAGGGTGACCTTTTCAGCAAATGGAAATATCGTTACAATTTTATAACTATGCTCTCTCTGTCCCTCCGATCCCCTCCCACCCCCCCCCCCCCCACCCCTCCCGTCATCCCCACCCCCCTCGGCTTCTTCTTTTTTTTTTTTTCTTAATTTTTCTTTTTTTTCTTTTTAAGTGAAGGTAAACTCGTCAAAGCTGTCGCTAGCCAACGTGAGATTATGACCATTGGTGCGAATCAAGTTCAGGCACGGTGGGTCTGGGATGATGACAACAGACCAGGGGACAGTATGGTGGGTCTGGGATGATGACAACAGACCAGAGGACAGTAAGGTGGGTCGGGATGATGGCAACAGACCAGGGACAGTATGGTGGGTCGGAGATGATGGCAACAGACCAGGGGACAGTATGGTGGGTCTGGAATGATGACAACAGACCAGGGGACAGTATGGTGGGTCTGGGATGATGACAACAGACCAGGGGACAGTATGGTGGGTCTGGGGTGATGACAACAGACCAGAGGACAGTAAGGTGGGTCGGAGATGATGACAACAGACCAGGGGACAGTATGGTGGGTCGGAGATGATGGCAACAGACCAGGGACAGTATGGTGGGTCTGGAATGATGACAACAGACCAGGGGACAGTATGGTGGGTCTGGGATGATGACAACAGACCAGGGGACAGTATGGTGGGTCTGGAGATGATGACAACAGACCAGGGGACAGTATGGTGGGTCGGAGATGATGACAACAGACCAGAGGACAGTATGGTGGGTCGGAGATGATGACAACAGACCAGAGGACAGTATGGTGGTCTGAGATGGTGACAACAGACCAGGGGACAGTATGGTGGGTCGGAGATGATGACAACAGACCAGGGGACAGTATGGTGGGTCGGAGATGATGACAACAGACCAGGGGACAGTATGGTGGGTCGGAGATGATGACAACAGACCAGGGGACAGTATGGTGGGTCGGAGATGATGACAACAGACCAGGGGACAGTATGCGTATGTTAGATCAGAACAGGCGCCACTGAACACCACCGAAGTCACTCGGCAGCAGTGCAGTGTCTCCTCCGGTGGGTTGCCTCTTGACGACTTGACATTGACTGCTCCCTGTGGATTGCCGGTGCCGGGGCTGCGGCGGGGCTGACCGGGCTGTGGCTGTGGACGGGGTGTTGGAATGAGCGGCGTGGGTGCACTGCCTCTGAGGTGGCGCAGAGGTTGGGACAGCAAAAAAAAAAAAAAAAAAAAGACTAGAGGACAGTATGACCATTGGTTGGAATCCAGTTTAGGCACGGTGGGTCGGGGATGATGACAACAGACTA
>JADBJO010000862.1:2500-5000 GCA_016801955.1 Conus betulinus
TACAGCACCCAGCGCAAGAAACGATGCCGCTTTGAAGCACCCCAGTAAATTCCGTCAAAGTGATGACAAAAACATGAAAGACAAGATTATAGATATCATCATGATGGATTTTTGAAACCATGTACACGTAGCAGACATCTGGCGTCTACCATTCTGTCTGTACCTTGCCAAGAGAACGCACGCTACCTGAATACAAAACAAAACAACAAAAAAAGCAAATAACAATAGACACACAAAATACCAAAAATAAACCATTTTTGTGGACTAACTGTATCTTCAGACACCAATGCTCGCAAACGGTTCAATTCAATAACCTGACGTCAATGCCCATGTGGCGATGATAGAATTATCGACTTTGGACAAAAAGTTTTGTAGGACACGGACATGAAATTAGAAGGACCGTGACAGAAAGGAAGCGATGGTTCTAAGAAGGAGGAAATACACAAAGGAGATCACGGAAAGAAGGGAGATAACAGACAAAGAGGAAAACGACAGAAAGGAGAGAATGACAGAAAAGAAAAGATGACAGAAACGAGCATGCAAACCGAAATGAAATAAAAGAAAGACGTTAACAGAAAAAGAGGAAAACGAAAGTGGACAACAACAAAAAAAAAAAGGGGAGATTAAAAAAAAAGAAATAACAGAACGGGAAAAAACAGAAATGGGATTTGGTGTGTTTGTGTGTGTGTGTGTGTGGGAAGGTTGGGGCTAACACTTCTTCTTCGTCTGCGTAGGCAGGCTGATACGCCTACGGACACTCCCTATATGTCTACCCAACAAAGGGAGTGAGTTTTTGTGTGCATGACCGTTTTTTTTTTTATCCCACCATTAAGACAACCACACTCCATCTTCGGGGAAGGGGGTAACACAAAGACTGCAGATAGGGAATGGAAAAAGGAGATGAGAGAGAGGAGGAGAAGACATAAAGAAAGAGGTTGCAGAATGGCATAAAAAAAGAACGACAATAGGGAGATGGGAGCAAGAAAATGGCAGAAATCAAGCGATTATTAATAGGATATGAAGGGAAATGCGAAATATAAATGAGCGAGAGAAACGTGATATTCCAAAGCGTTTTGTTTGTTGTTGTTGTTGTTGTTTTTTGTTTTTTGTTTGTTTGTTTTTTTGTTTTGTTTTGTTTTTGCATGATAAGGACATCCTCCCCACCCATCCCCACCCCCCCACCATTCCTCCATACCCCACACCCTCTTTCCAGGACGGTCAGGAGAAGGAGAAGGATCCGTCAAGATGAACTTTCTTGATTGAAGCAGGGGTTTGGAGAGAGAGAGAGAGATAGAGAGAGAGAGAGAGAGGAGGAGAGAGAGAGAGAGAGAGAGATCGAGAGAGAGAGAGGACAAGAGAGAGAGAGAGAGATTTGAGAGAGAAGAGGAGAGTAGCGGTTATGTTTAGAAGCAATCTAAAACAGAGAGGAATACGTGTCGAATAATTTCTTCGAGTTCTCTCCATTATTTCGTTTTGACTTGTAAACGAGGTTCTCAAGTTCTTCAACAAGACTATCGAATAAGTTGGCTGATGACCACACACACACACACACACACAACACACACACACACACACACAACACCACACACACACACCACCACACCCCACACACACACCACACGACACACACACACAACACACACACACCCCACACACACACACACACAAACACACGCACCTCGCACGAACGCACGCCGCACTCACGCACGCACGCACGCACGCGCACGCACTTACCTACGCACGCACGCACGCACACACACACGCACCACGCACGCACACACACACACACACACACACACAAACACAAAAACACACACACACACACACACACAACTGACTGACTGACAACCACACACACACACACACCAATCTATTGTCAGATTAACCAGTGGACAAAAACATTATGAAACAGAATGTCAACATTTTTTTGTTTAAAAAGAAAGGAAACAAATTAACACACTCACAAAAACACACAACACACAGCACAACACACACACCAACACACACACACACCACACACACGCACAACACAACCGCACGCACGCACGCACGCACGCACGCACGCAGCACACACGCCGCACACACGCACACACACATACACATGCACATTGATATGTGTGTGAGTGAGCAGCCAGACAGACAGACAGACAGACAGAGAGAACGTATGCTAACCAATTTTGAGAGAGACAGAAAAAAGTGGGAGTGACGAAAAGCAGTAAAGACACAAAGATACAAAACAGCCGCTCACGCACCTTAATTTGTGTGAGGCGAGAAAAAAAGTGCGTTTTTTTTTCACTGACATCAGACAGCGTGTTAACTTACACCCCATGGGCACTTGTCGTTCAGAGAGACCTAAATTGATTGTTTCCAATCTTCTTGAAATGTGCACTTCTTTTTTCAGGAGTGGGACTGGTTAGTGGTCTTTTTCTAGCCGATACTCTGCATATGCGAACTGCCTGGTGGGGTTTTGTTTGTCTTGTCTTGTATTCTCTATTCTTTA
>JADBJO010000862.1:10000-12500 GCA_016801955.1 Conus betulinus
CTGACATTACAATTGCTAAAATTTTGCAAAGTGTTCGTGAGATTTCGACTTCGCATTAGTGATTTGAATGTCCATCAAAGATATACACTAAACTCCAAAAATGGTCCATTCTGGAATCAAATCAAGGACGAAATACATTTTTTTGATTGTTTGTCCATCCTATAAAGATTTAAGAGATAAATACATTTTTTGCCTCATACTAGAAATGTTCATCAAGTGTCGTTGCTTCTTTTACTGCAAAATGAAAAGAGAATTGTAACTCGCTCTGTAGCTATGTTCATTTTTTAAAAGCACTAAACGAAGAGAGGAACTGTTATCAGTTAACACACGAATGCCAGAGTCATTTCAGGAAGAACATTTTGTTATGCAAATATTTTCTTTCATAATTTTCAGTATATGCGCCGAGCGCGTGTGTGTTCTACTTTTGTGTTTTGATCTCGTTGCAGATAGGTCTTTGCAATTAAAAATAGTTGAGTTGAGTTGAGTTGAGTTGAGTTGAGTTGAGTTGACTCTCTCTTTCTCTCTCTCTCTCTCTCTCTCTCTCTCATTATTTTTCCATCAGTAAAGCTGTTTTACATATCTCATGCACTTCTCTGTGTGGTAAACATGATAAACTGACATGTGATGTTATTGAGAGAGCGAGACTCAGAGAGAGAGAGAGAGAGAGAGAGAGACAGAGACAGAGACAGAGAGAAGTGGGACTGACAGGAGAAATGGATTCATTAATACGCACGCCATTGCCCCTCAAGAAAAGGGTGCGGCTAAACAAATCATTCTAAACGGTAATGTTATGCAACTATTCAAACTTGAGACATTTAACTTAAGCTATACAATATATACAAGTGGACAAGTTTCTCATCCTTCGTTCATTCCATTATTTGAAGCTAAAAGTAAATTCAAACGAAAAACACTTGGATGCTTGTAGCATTTAAGATGTATATAACTAACGCTCAAATCACCCTCAGCATAAGACGAAATCCTTCATTTATTCTTGTTACATGTGTTTACATAATGGAAAAATAAATCAACAGGAGTGTGTTGTTTTCATCAATACTAATGTACAGCAATCTTTGAAATGCCAGTTCGGAATCTTGTTACTTTTTCAAGATTCATTTATAAATACACACACACACACACACACACACACACACACACACACACACACACACACACACACACACACACACATTGAAATTATGACTGTTCTTAACATGACTATTCCATTCGTGCCACTTACAGAGTACAAGACTTTTTACTCAAGTCAACATGAAACTTCTTTACTCCCTCAACACCTTGGTTCAACCTCGCGCCTTCAAAACGAAAATATATAGTTTACAGCGAATATCTGATCCTCAGTTCGCCTCGTCATAAGAATCTAATGAAAACCAAGAGCACAAACAAGCAAAATCAGCCACCCATCTTGCGTCGAGGAGCTAAGTGACTGTTCGTTCTTCGTTTTCATTGAACTCCATGCTGTTTATCTCGTCGGAAGAAGACCTGAGATGTCCAAATGCTTCGTGTTTTGTCGTGTAAAATTTGTTTGTCCCTGTTATCCTTCCGATTTACTTACCAAAAAAAATAAGTTATAGAAAACAATGCTAATAGGAAACGAAAGCCAACAGACAAACGAAACTGTCATCATCATCATCATCATCATCATCATCATCATCATCATCATCATCACCATCATCATCATCATCATCATCATCATCATCGTCGTCGTCGTCGTCGTGGTCGTCGTCGTCGTGTGTCGTCGTCGTCGTCATCGTCGTCACCACCATCACCATCATCACCATCATAGTAATAATACCGATGATAATAATGATGATGATGACCATATCAAGAACAATAATAACGACAACAACAATGATAATGAAAATAATATTTATAAAAATTGTGATAATGATAGTAATAATAATGATGATGATGACAATGATAGTGATTCTGATATAATAATGATACTGATAATATAATTATTAATGATAATAATGATAACAGTAACAAGAACAACAATGATGAAGATGATGACAGACAGACAGATAGATAGATAGATAGATAGATAGATAGATAGATAGATAGATAGACAGATAGATAGATAGATAGATAGATAGATAGATGCATACATACATACATACATACATACATACATACATACATACATACATACATACATACATACATACATACATGCAGACAGAGAACATACATGCATACATACATACATACATACATACATACTAACTACATAAGTAAATAAATAATTTTTGCTTTTATCCAAGTCAGTAGGTTTGAGCAACTTGCGAAATTCAATGATCGAATGGTCATGTTTAGGCTGAAATTTAACGAGTCATTCAGGCATTTTAAAAAGCCCCTACTCCAATGGGTCTCCCCCCAACCGCCATTCCATCCTCATCCAATGACATCGCCGTGCATCTCAGTTGCTTGTTAAAGGTCACCAGGCAAGAGAGTAGAGCGAGTAACTTGTTTTTATCGTGCCTGG
>JADBJO010000862.1:20000-22500 GCA_016801955.1 Conus betulinus
CAGCCAAACTGGCCTACTCTTCCAAAAGTTGGTGATGGGATTTTACGTGTGTGCAAGATATTATGTATGCGTTCACACACGGAACCTCAGTTTATAGTCTCATTCGAAGGACTGTATGGGAAATGGAGTCAGAAGCAATGTTAACTCCGAGGGAAAAAATCCCCCTGGACCGAAACGCCCCGGCGGAGATTCGAACCCCGCACCCCAGGGTCACCAAGATTACGAGTCCAAGAACTTTAAAAAGTTCTTCTAAATGGGAGGTCAGCAGGGCCGGTAAGCGAAGATACTGTTTCAGTCTATGAAGAGTTTGGCAGACTTGCTGCTGGATCCTACATACCTTGCTAATGAGAAGAACTTCCATATGAACAGAAAGGAAAATTGAAAAAAAAAAATCCTGTACATCCTCCTGCATAAAAGAAAATGTTATCATTATCGTTGTTGTTGCTGTCGTTGTTGGTGACAGACAGAGGGAGAGAGAGAGAGAGAGGAGAGAGAGAGAGAGAGAGAGAGAGAGAGAGACAGAGAGAGAGAGAGAGACAGAAACAGACAGACAGACAGACAGACAGACAGACAGACAGACAGACAGACATCGAGAGAGAAGACAGCAAGATTAGAGGATGAGTGTAGTGAAGAAAAGACAAAGCATTTATCAAGAACGATAATTTCTCTATCGCATCCGTTCTTGGCACGCAATAAAAAAAAAAAGTTGCAAAGATTACTTAAAAACAAACGTAAAACGTGAAGCACATCATTACGTAAATTAAACGAAAACGGCAAGCTTCGAAGATAACACCCTACATCTGCAGATATGAGGGCATAGGAACAGGGGCGGAGGATAAGGGGGGGGGGGGGGGCTTAAGCTTTTATTCACATACAAAATGTATCAAAACATTACAAAAAGTGTGTGCTCAGAAAACCACACAGGGGGCAGATAAGGTTTAGATTTTTTAAGACCTGAGGTAGTGGTGGTGGTGGTGTTGGTTTTGCTGATTCAGCAAAATTACATTTCCCAATACATCACAGTAGTTTTTACTTTAATAACCTACCATCCCCCTCCTCCCAACAACAAGCCCCCTCCACCCACGGTCGCAGCGTTTTCGACTTTCTGCATGGACCTTTTTTTTTTCGTGTATTATTTATGCATGTATGTACGTACGTATGTATGTATGTATGAATGCATGCATGCATGCATGTAAATGTGTATGTATGTATGTATGTATGTATCTATCTATCTATCTCTATAATTCTATATCTATCTATATATCCCTCTATCTCTCTGCCTCTCTATCTATCTGTCTATCTATGGAAGGATGGATGGATAGACAGATGGAGGGAAGGATGGATGGATGTACGTACATACGTATTTATGCGTGTGCGTACGTATCAATGTATGTATGTAAGTACCTATGTACGTACGTATGTATGCATGTAAGTATATATGTATGTATGTATGTATGTATGTATGCATATATGTATGTATGTTTGTACGTACGTACGTACGTACGTAATTATGTATGCAGAGAACTGCTAGTTGAATTCTGAAGGTTAACTTCGGAGATTCGTGCTTTAGGCACTTAGATTTAAAGTAGCATCATATTCGAATTAAAATATCAGAAATCCAGTGAGATGAGAATGAATAATCTGTATATTTAGCATGCGGGAGCGCGCGCGCGCGCGCGCGCGCGCGCGCGCGCGTGTGTGTGTGTGTGTGTGTGTGTGTGTGTGTGTGTGTGTCTGTGTGTCTGTGTGTCTGTGTGTGTGTGTGGTGTGTGTGTGTGTGTGTGTGTGTCTGTGTGTTTACATGTGATGTCACCGATATTTTAAACCCCCCCCCCTCCTCCCCTATCTCTCTTCTTGGTAGCCAGGTTTTATGCTAAGTAATTCAGTAGCAGAAAGCAGGAAAAGGGTAGGAGAGGGTAGGAAAAGTTAGAAGCGTGAGAAAATAACGAAAGAGTAAGAAAAGATAGGACATTTCAGAGGAGGTAGGAAAGATTGGCAAAAAAATAAAAAAAAAAAACAGACACTGAACGGTTAGAAAGGAGGAAGATTGTGAGGGTGGGGGGTGGGGGGTTAGGGTGCTGGCAAGGACAGACAACAGGTGAGAGAAAGTGGGCAAAGGTAGGGCTGAGTAACGAAAGGACATTCACGTGGAAAAAAAAGCTTTAAAACGATAGAAAGGAAACGCAGCAGAAAGCGAGTACAGCTACAATTAGAGAAGAAAGGACCGGTAAAGAGAGAAAATGTAGAGAAAAAAAAAAAAAACGATTGCAAGAAAAGGCAGAAAAAAATAGGTATAGCTGTAACAAAACATAAAAAAAGGCAGGAGAGCATAGGCATAGCTGTAATAAAACAGGTAAAAGGCAGGCGAACACAGATACAGCTGTAATAAAACAGGAAAGGCAGGCAGGGGGGAAAATAGGTATAGTTCTATTAAAACAGGAAAAGGTTGGAGAAAATAGGCATTAGTTCTACTAAAACAGGAATAGGGAGGAGAAAAAGA
>JADBJO010000862.1:32500-35000 GCA_016801955.1 Conus betulinus
ATGTCCTTCCTCATCCACCAGGGAGTGATTTTGCGCAGGGAGAGATTATGGAACAATATACCGGTATAGCTCATCAGCACGAGTTCTTGGGCGAGATTTACCATTTTAGCCATGTTATCTTCATAACTCACTCTTCTTTCTCCCTCATTCCCCAGTACCTCCTTCATCTCTCTCCTCTCGTCTCTTCTCACACAGATGTACATACTTACATCCCCCCCTCCACCCTCCCTTCCCTACTCGGCCGTCTTTTCTATTGCCCACTACCCTGCCAGTTGTCTCTCTTTTATTCGTGGATCGAGGTCCTCTCCTGCCCCCACCCACCCCCATCCAAACCCACTTTTTTTCTCTCTCCCAGAAAAGAGGATCGCACAACATCTTTGGGAATTGTTTGATTTAGCGCCAAGTGAAGCAGTCGTGTAATGGCTGTCATGTCAGAAATCAATATACTGTTTATTGATCCCATTTTGCACTCTCCAGTCAATGTCGAGTTTTTCAGTCAGTTCAGCTGTAAGATTCAAGTGCAGAATGAAGTGGAAGGGAATACTTAGTCATAACAAGATATTGCTAAAGCCGGCTTTCAAAACCTATCATCGAAAAGTTTGAGTCGAGCAAATCTATCTGAGTCGAGCATTTATTTTGTAAGATATGGGAAAGAGTTCTCTCCCGTGACAAAAGATCGTTCAATAGAGATTATGATCTGTCCATGGCTGCGACACGAGGACCACAAATCATTGATTTCGATTAAGAAAGAAACTAGATACGGCAACAGAGACATCTTTCATCACAGACAGATTATAAGAGGCTGACTGACGATGAAACAAGGTCACTAGTCTGCCCCGTGTGATACCGCTGACAAACCGGTGTCACACATACAAATTGAACGAGGCACGATCAGACGAGGGATGTAATTAATTAATGAAAACCAAGCGTAATAGTGGTGTAGTGTACGTGATCTGTTCTAGGTGAGGGTGGATTTGAAAACTTTCGTTGTCTATGTGGCAGTCCCAATCTTCTTGCCAAAGATTTTTCACATTGATGTAAGCCCCCTAAATATGACTTTTACATCAATTATCTCCTGGAAACTCCCAACCATATGTGACATCCACTTTAACTGAATATTTGTAGGGTTATTTTTTCAAAGATCATCCATGAATGGTGAGGAAAGATACATTAGACTGTTAACAAATGCCGTTCAGCGAAGGCCTTTCAACTGACATATTAGCAACAGTTCCCCTGTTTTACACTATCCAGAAATCCTTACAAATTAATATATCTTTTATATAGCCACCCACCAAGGAAACTTAGACGAGTGGGGCTTTGAGGTAGCTGCGATGGCGTTTGTATTGTTCCCATAATCCTGGAAAGGAGACACCAAGTCTCGATTCGAAACCAAGACATGGAACAGATGGTGAGAGAGGTCCAGGAGAGGGAATCAGTTCTGTGACTGTTGAAGGTCAGTTCAAGCGCTGTTACGCCTCTCACAGTTGTTTGGCTATCACGAGTGATGAAGAGCAGACATGTGTTTTATTGGCACTGGAAGGGCACGTGCTGTCGGCTCCACCAACTAAAGGGCATGTTGACAGAGAAAAAAAAAAACACCCTAAGAGGCACTGGATAAGCATCACTACCAGTTTTCTCAGCACTCTAGGCTACATAGAGTTGAACTGAGGTGGGGGCAGAAGAGGGAGGATGGAGGAATGTGAAAGTGTTGGGAGAGGGAGGGAGGAGGAGGACATGTCGAGCAAAGCGCTGAACGGAACGCGTTGAGCTGCACTCCACAGTCCATTAGCGCCTGGCCAACCTGACGTGTATCCCTCCACTGTCTTTCCATTTGACGTAACCATAAGACGTTCCCTTCAAGCCTGTAAGCCAGGTAAGCCTGCACGTGTCGGTGAGGCAACACAAGAGTCACCACCTCAGTCCAAGCAAGAAAAACGTGGATGCGTTCTGGAAGCAATTTTACGACAATTTGGCACGGATTGTGGCACCGTTGATCTCCCTTTGTAAGTGCATTCACACCAGCAGCAGACCCAGCATAGAACAAATCAGAGGAAGTACGTGTCAGGCAGAAATGAGGTTTTAAGCAAGTTCACCAACCCCCCCCCCCCCCCCCCCCCCCCCCCCCCCCCCCCCCCCCCCCCCCCCCCTGCTTCCCTGCTCTGCTTCCCTGATTGAAGGAAGTGAAGAGTATCAGCTGTTTTCGTTTTCTGTGTTTTTCGTGAATGAAAAAGATGCTTTATAAATCATCATCATCATCATCATCATCATCATCATCGTCATCGTCATCATCATCATCATCATCATCATCATCGTCATCATCAACAACAACATCATCATCGTCGTTTGTTGTTCTTGTTGTTGTCATGATCATTCTCATTATCATCAAGACAGGCGTTTTGAAACCCAAGAATGGAGATCATTAGTCCGGAAAAGTACCAAGAGTGAAGTGATCCTCACATGTCTCTTTCAAACAGCAGACATATATTGATCTCACATCTCA
>JADBJO010000862.1:40000-52500 GCA_016801955.1 Conus betulinus
CAGATAGATAGACAGACAGAGAGACAGAGAGACTGAGAGAGAGAGAGGGGGGCAGACAGATAGAGACAGACACACAGACACAAATACCCACACACACACACACACACACACACACACACACACACACACACACACACACACACACACACACACACACGTACTTACGCACGCATGCATACAAGCACGCTCGCACGTGAACACACAAGCATTTTTGAACATATATCTCTCTCTCTCTCTCTCTCTCTCTCTCTCTCTCTCTCTCTCTCTCTCTCTCTCTCTCTCTCTCTCTCTCTCTCTCTCTCTCTCTCTCTCTCTCTCTCTCTCTCTCTCTCTGCAATGAAGGGCAAAAAACGTGAGAAATCACATGAAATCACCGTTGTCATTGATAATCCCCTCTCCACCAACCTGTCTTGGCTTTCCAATCTCCATCTCTTCCTCACACACACACACACACACACACACACACACACACACACACACACACACTCCACATCTCAGTTCTCCTCCCATTTCTTGATTCTCTGGTTCAACCAGTAGGTACACAAGGGCACCAGCGGGTAAAAGGTAAGGCGAGGGGAGGGGGGTTGAGTCCAGAGAAGACTTAGCAAGGAGCAAAAGTTTGGCCCAGCGTGTCTTGACAGTTTTCCTCCATTTCCTATCCACACTGAATGGGCTGAAGTCTTTCCG
Organism: Conus betulinus; assembly: GCA_016801955.1. NCBI lineage: Eukaryota > Metazoa > Mollusca > Gastropoda > Neogastropoda > Conidae > Conus > Conus betulinus. Next base: position 40,688 of record JADBJO010000862.1, read on the forward strand.
AGAACATCAGCCTTAAACAGTGTTGTCTGGTCTATTTTTGTGTGTGTGTGTGTGTGTGTGTGTGTGTGTGTGTGTGTGTGTGTGTGTGTGTGTGTCTGTCTGTCTGTCTGTCTGTCTGTTTGCGTGCGTGCGTGCGTGCGTGCGTGCGTGCGTGCGTGCGTGTGTGTGTGTGTGTGTGTGTGTGTGTGTGTGTGTGTGTGTGTGTGTGTGTGTGTGTGTGTGAGCGCGTTACACACAGACCCACTCCGACACACACACACACACACACACACACACACACACACACACACACACACACATATATATATATATATATATATATATAGAGAGAGAGAGAGAGAGAGAGAGAGAGAGAGAGAGAGACTGGGAGATGGTCATATGGTGGTACAGAGAGAGAGAGAGAGGGAGGTCATAGAACTTAAAGGGAAAAAAAAGCACATTCGATATAACATCATTCAGTATAACCCCATACAATGCAACTCATCACGGTGTCTGTATTATCGTATCTCGTGCACTTCACTGCTGTCCAGGACTCACTCCATCCAGCACAGACACTGACTGTGGCTGATTCCCTGCCACACGCTGCCACAGTTAATTAAATGGCCCATTGTAAGCAACGCGCCTGGTGCCCTCCTCCGCCCCACCCCTCTTCCCACTCACTGACTGAAGACAAAGATCAGCAGCGGGTAGGATGGGGGGGGGGGGGGAGTGTCTGTGGAGGGAAGGTAAAGGGGCCTATTATCCATCCTTCAGACAGCACTGGAAACCACATAGGAAAGAGACAAGAGACGTGGTGATTAATCAGGTTGGAAATATCAGATTATGAGAGAGAAGAAAAATGCCATACTACAGCAGATTTTTTTTTCATTCAAAAACTGTTTTGAGGGGGGGAAATATGAGAAAAAAAAAGGTTGCCAGTTATAGCAAGTGCGAGTCAACAGCAACAGAGTGCTGTCCAGAAACTGGATCCTCCATCAATCCTTGGACAGCCAGACACAAGTGTGCAGCCTGAACATTTAGTCAGGAGCCAAATCTTCCTCACAAAGAGAGAAAGCTGACTTTGTTAGAGGGCAGATCTTTAGGAACCACGCAAATAATGTTAAGGTCTGCTTGCTAGCCAACAGTGTTCTTTGCTGGTGAATCATTGTGTGTGTTTTCAACCCAAGCTACGTACAGTGTGCCGCGTATCTATACCTACCATTCTGCTAATTGCACATCTGACGTCTACTTCATTCTTCTGTATTTTGATCTGATAAATTAATGAGGGTCCAGTTAATTCCGCTGTACTCGTGAATGCCGGACACTTCAGTCAATATATTCTGCAGCAGTGCAGTGTCTCCTCCAGTTGGTGGCCTCTTGACGACTTGACATTAACTGCTCCCTGTGGATTGCGGTACCGGGGCTGCGGCGGGACCGACCGGGCTGTGGCTGTGGACGGGGTGTCGGAATGAGCGGCGTGGGTGCACTGCCACTGAGGTGGCACAGAAGTTGGGACAGCACCAAAAACAAAATTCACAGAATGTCTGCTTTGTATGGAACAGCATGTTTTAGCAAAAACAAAAGTGTCTACAAACGGGCTAAATCATTCTGAGAAGGGCGGAGCAGTGTTGGTGACGAAGACAGGCCAGACAAGCCTACAGAGGTGAGAACTCCAGCCATGATCAAATCAGTTGAAGACATCATTCAGTCTGACAGACAGAATGTGTGGCAGTGCTGGGAGAATAGGTAGAAAAATGAAAGGTAAGCTGCATTAGAAGTCTTATACAGGACAATTCAGCTTACACATTGAATGACCCCCGCAATGCTCAGTTAACGCTCTTCTGTGCTGGTGACCCACTGTCATGTTATTCTTGTCAATGTATATTCTATATTCTTTTTTACTCCACACAAGGATTGTTCTATAAAATTGTATTCTGCAATTGTGGATCAACACAATACGACTTCAGTCGACTGTATCTTACAGTGGTGAATCAATGTGAATCTAGTTCAGTCAGCTGTATTCCGTGCTAATTAACCAATCAACTTAATCAACGTTGTTTTGAGCATGAGCTAGGGAAGCAGTCTCAGGGTTTCAACTCAAGTCTCAGCACATGTTTTTTCTGCCAACTGGTACAAACCAAGCAAAGAAAGTATCAATAGGTCTTCACTACAGCCACCAGTGGTGTGCGAACTACACAGCGTTTCAATGTAAAATAAACAACCCATAAGTATCTCAATCATGTATTTGATCCGTACCATCGATTTTCTATGTGAAAGCATCAGACAGGAAATAATAATAATAATGAATACTTATATAGCGCCTATTCTCGGCTAGAGACCAAGGTCTGAGCGCTTTACAATCAACACTCGTTTACACAACGGGCTGCCTACCTGGGTAGTGCCGACTGAAGAGCTGCCAGCTGGCGCTTCATTTAGTTGTTTCCCGTGTCATCCAGTCAATATCGTTCAATATCGATCACTCATTTTTTTACTCTCTTCATTCTTTCCATTTCTCACGCAGGGTGCATGCTCTGTGTAACGTGTCATCCATACCAACGGCCAAAGTGGCCTACTCTTCCGAATATTGGTGATGGGATTTTACGTGTGTGCAAGATGTTATGCATGCGTTCACACACGGAACCTCGGTTTATAGTCTCATTCGAAGGACTGTATGGGATATGGAGTCAGAACCAATGTTAACTCCGAGGGGAAAATCCCTCTGTACCGAAACGCCCCGGCGGAGGTTCTAACCCGCAACCCCAGGATCACCAAGATTACGAGTCTGGCGCTTTACCAACTGAGCTATTCTGGCTATTCCGGAAAGTAGACTAATGTACCATGGTATCGATTATATGCACATTATGGATAGGGTGAATGATGTGCAAAGCTTTCATGAAACAAAACGACTCTCAGTACCACAAGCATGTCAGTGGAATTGGTTTCTTTGCCCTTAGCAAACTTAGCTTTGCGCATTGAGTCTTTCCATGCTGAAAATGTAATAAACGTAGGGCAGAAGACGTGCTCCTTGAATGCACCTTGGTATTTTTGTTTGAGACTAGCAGACGGGTTTTGCTCGGTTCCAGACTGTCCTAGTCTGCAATGCAACGATGGAGTCGCAGGCTGGTCTTACATCCCGTTCACAATCCGCAGGATCCCGGTGTAACTATCAGTAATCACTCCATGGCTTAACTCACTCCCCGGCGGGTGAGAAAGGATGTGTGTGTGTGTGTGTGTGTGTGTGTGTGTGTGTGTGTGTGTGTGTGTGTGTGTGTGTGTGTGTATGTGCGTGCGTGCGTGAAGCGTGCCCGCGCGCACGCACGCACGTTAGTGTGTGTGTGTGTGTGTGTGTGTGTGTGTGTGTGTGTGTGTGTGTGTGTGTGTGTGTGTGTGTGCCTGCGTGCGTGCCTGCGCGCGCGCACGTGTGTGTGTGTGTGTGTGTGTGTGTGTGTGTGTGTGTGTGTGTGTGTGTGTGTGTGTGTGTGTCTAAACTCACTCCCAAGAGAGTCAATCGGGAATGACCCTTATGTATCTCCTAACATTCCTCCCCCCGTTCAAATCGAAGTCTCTGAAATAACAAAGCATATCAAGGGATGCACATTGCATCTGAATTTAAATCCCAGTTACTCTCCTCTTACATCTAAAACCACTCCCTAGTGAGCGACGTGGAACATGGTAGGCACATATACCCCAAAATATCCCTCTGTATGACAATGAGAAGGAAACGGGTTTGTCTATAGTCACGTTATCCATGCGTCTGAACCACGCTCTGAATGATGCACCAGCTAGTGGATGTTTTTAAACCGAGCTGGGAGTAGTACTGGATCAGATCCAGAGCCACTGTCCCATCAGCTTCAGATGCAATGTGTGGTAATTGGTATGTTACGTCGTTTGGGATACTTTGAGAATTTTGAAGGAGGTAATTGTGAAGAAGGTGTGTGTGTGTGTGGGGGGGGGGGGGGGAGCTCTTTTGTAGCAAAAGAGGAGATCAGTCTAGATCATTCTTCCAGGGGCACAGACTTTAGGCTCCTGCCCCTCCTCACCCAGCGGGGAGTGAATTCGAGCAGGGAGTGACTATGGAACAATACACCGGTATCGCTCATTAGCCACGAGTTGTCGGGCCAGATGTCCTATCTCGCCATGCTGTCTTCGTGCTTTTCTCTTCAGTGCCTCCTCCGCCTCTCCCCTCCTGTTCCTTCCCACACAAAACTCCTTACTCTCGCCACCACCCTTTCCCCCTCCCTTCCCCACACCGCCGTCTCCACTACTGCCTCTTACCTCGCCAATTGTCCAGCTTTTTGCTCGTGAATCGAGGTTCTTTCCCGTCCCATTTTTCACTCTGCAAGGAAAGAAGATCGTTCAGCACCTTCTGGGAATTGTTTGATTACCACAAAGTGAAAATAGCCGTATAAAAGCTGTGCTGTCTGCAATCTGTACATAGTTATTAACCCAGTTACACTCTTGAGTCAAACTTTTTCTGTGATATTCAGCTTTACAATATTTTGGAAGGGAATAAATGATTTGTTACAGAGAAGTTGGTCATTTTTTGACTTTCAATACCAATTTCCCTAAACTACCATATTCAAATACAATACGCAAGCTTCGAGCACTTGTTCACAGTATTTTGTAGGTTTTGGGGGAAGGGTTCTCTGCTGTGAGAAAAGTTCATTCAATAAAGACGACGGTCTGTACGCCGTTGGGACATGTCACCCGATGATCAAATTCAATTAAGAAACAAACAAGGACCGTCTTGAGCGCGTGATTTAGTTACGCAACTGATACATCGTTCATTTTGAAAAACAGCCTTTAAAGCGACGGACAAAACAAGGTCAGTAGACTGCCCTGTGTTATATACATCCTCAGGATCGGTGTAAGATACAAATTGATCGAATCACGATCAGAGGCGATGGAGGTAATTAACTGATTGAAAACCAACGCCAAAGTCACACTGACCTCACGGAGCTGCCTACGATAGGATGCGTGACGTCCAGTCTTTTCAACACGCGTGGAGGGTCAAGCGATACCGAATTCGGCTGGTTCTCGTGTCCTACACCTACATGGAGTGAACGATGAAGAAACTCGGCTCGGTGAATCGAGCTTGCGCTACGCACAATGCGACTTGAAAACCAGAATGCGCAACTCATGCAAGAGTCGTTTTTTTGCTGCGCCATCTCCGTCGTACTGGTGGCGTCAGTGTTGGGTCAGATTGATATTCTGTTCCTTAACAGTTTAGGCCTAACATGCATTTACATAGTCGTAACACGCACGTTCATCACATAGAACGCTAGAAGGCTGGACGTCAACTAGACATATAACTCATGATTTAGGCAAATGCGATCGTTAAAATTGTCTTGGTTTCTGCATCATTTTGTTTTGACGCCACACAAACCTGAAATTTGTCTTTTTTTTTAATTGCCAAAAACGACACAAGCATAAGACTGTACATGATTTTAGAGGGTTTTTTTGTTTTTGTTTGTCTGTTTTAACAAACGTGTTCCTTCTTGATTAAAACATTCGTACCTGGACTCTCAAGTTAGACGGACGAAAGCGTCCGGCAGCTTTCATCAGCACTGTTCGACTGACGGGGTGAACTGTGTTCGGTGCGCACGTCTGTGAGTCGAGCTCACGTCATGCGACCAAACAGGGAGTTGTAGACCGATGGCAGGATGTGTCTCCCCCTGTCCGGTTGAGGGTTGGTGTGGTGGCCGCGATGTAGATGGCCTCCTTCACCCCTCTCTGGAACCATCTGGCCTCCCGGTCCAGGACGTTGATGTTTTCGCTAGAGAACACATGTCCGCTGTTGATCATGTTCCTTCTTCGTTTCAGTCTGCTATTTTTTCCTGTTATGCCGCTTAATTGCGATAGCAGTGTCCCTTATTTGAACTTTTTACTTTAATTTGAGAAGCCAGGTGTCAGACGCGCTACAACTTTACGCCGAAACGCCCGAATGTGTGGACAGCAGGGAGAAAAAAAGCCTGATCTGTTGGGTCAGAATAGTCACCACTGAACACCACCAAGAAAATTCCGAACTCGTCTCCGCTGGTGGATTGCTTTATGAAGGCCTTATATTGGTTATTCCCTCCAGACTGTGACAAGACAGTCTGGATATGGCTATATACACAGGGATGTGGAATAGCCTAAATTGGTATAGAGTAACGCCCCTAATTGGTATATGAGACTGAAAAAAAATAACGAACAAAAAGGACGTATTTAGCAAATGTTTGTCTGATGCCAAGGGTCGAGTAAATTGTGACTCCTATGAGACTGAAACACAACGCCAGTTTATTGTAGGAGCACGCACAACTCCAGACTGAAAGCCGAGTGTACACTCTACTTTTATTCTTTGTGTCCTAAACTATTGCAGACATAGAATGATGAGGTTTTGCAGACTCTCATTCGTTTTATCAAGAAATTCTTTTTTTTTTTTTTTTTGTAAGACAATAAACTGACGAATCAGACATTGCTCAAACGGTAGGAAATAACTGCCTTGTACTGCGTATAAAATGCCATAAGCAGACAGGCATGCGAGCCAGCGCGCTCGTTTCATGCCAATCATTGTATTGTTTGAAACAGATGCGGGTCTTTAAAACACACTGTGGTTCATGGGGTTCCATTTCGCATCTTTGTGTCCATGACACTGGTTTACGAAATGCTCTCAATGATCTCTCTCTCTCTCTCTCTCTCTCTCTCTCTCTCTCTCTCTCTCTCTCTCTCTCTCTCTCTCTCTCTCTCTCTAAACAGAAACAATTGTAACTTACTTAGCAGAAGTTTTGGAGTTGGAAGACTTAACTAAAATAGACAACAACAACAACAAACAACAACAACAACAACAAGATGCATTCCTCTGCTCACAAACATTGTTGCTGTGTGTTCCTTTGATCTCCAAGAAACAATTTAACTTACTTGGCAGAAGTTTGGGAGTGTCTTTTTTTTTTTCTTAGCGTAATGTGCCCAGTGTTCGATGCGATAAGTAAGGTCATCAGTTATAAAGTTTGCCGAGAAATCTGTGAACTATTGTTGTTCCAGTTATAATTAATGAAGACAGCATGGTACCTAATGTTGAGAAATGTTTAATATAAAGAAAACGCTTTCTATGAAGAAAATGAACAGGGGGTTATATTTGAATGTAAGGATAGGCTCATACAGAATTCTGAGAAAACCGGCATTTGGACATAAAACAAACAATACATGATATATTTTTCATTCCGAAAGGTGTTCATTTTCAAAAGGTATGTGGGGGCCGGAATAGCTCAGTTGGTAGAGCACCGGACTCGTAATCCAAGGGTTGCGGGTTCGAATCTGCGCAGGGCAGATTCGGTACAGGGGGATTTTTTTTCCCTCGGAGTTAACATTGGTTCTGACTCAATTTTCCCATTCCGTGTGTGAACGCACGCATAACATCTTGCACACACGTAAAATCCCATCACCAACTTTCGGAAGAGAAGGCCAGTTTGGCCTTTGGTATGGATGACACGTTACACGAAGCATGTACCCTCCCCGAAGATGGAGCGTGGCTGCCTTGGTGGCGGGATAAAAAAAAAAAACGGTCATACACACAAAACTCCACTCCCTTTGTTTGAGCAGATGGGATTAGTACCTGCCTGTCTCTACAGGGGTGTCTGCAGGAGTATTGGCCTGCGTACGCAGAAGAAGAAGAAGAAGGAGACAAAAGGTATGTGAGAGTGCGGAGTGTAGAGTGTGTGACTTACAGAAACTGTCTTCTCCCCAGGGTTCCAAAGAACAAATGGGGGAATTGTTTAAGGCTAGGGTGGGTCTGTAAAGCTAGTTGTCTTTGCGTTTGTTCCATTCCTCTTCCGGCAAATTTTTCGTATTGGTTTAAAAGCACACACATTTGACTTTTATATCAATTATCTCACGAAAATTCCATGTGACGACGTCCACTTTGTCTTTATGTATATCTGAGTTTGCTTTTGGGACACAACAAAGAGTGAGGTGCGGCTGTACTTTACTTGAAACAAATACAGTTCTTTGGAGGCGTTTCAAGTGACGTATCAGCAAAGATTCGCTTCTTTTCAACCATTTAGAAATGGATACGAAATGACTGCATTTTTTTTTTTTCAAATCTACAAATTTTTTGAACATAAAAAAAGGGTGAGGGATGGGGTGCGTCTTTGGGAAGAGGCTGTGGTGGTATCTGTGTGGCGTTTCTCTCTACTTTAATTTGCAAACTAAATATGGGTCAGATGGTGCGTAGGGTACTCAGGGGCCGGTGATCAATGCTTCGACCGTTCAAGGCCAGTTAAAGCCCCATTAAACTTCTCGCAGTCAGCTGGTCAGCTGAAGAGCAGGCATGTGTTTTGTTGACACAGGAAAGGCGAGTGCTGTCAGCTCCACGAAAAAGGGGTATGTTGACAAAGATGAAATATGTTGACACTGCCAAAGGCAGAGGATTATGCACCACTGCCACACTCTGTAGGGACTCCAGGCTACAGCAGAGGTGTATCAGGTTGGAAGTGGGTGGCGGGGATGGGGGGGGGGGGGGGGGGGGGGGGGGGGGGGGGGGATGGATGGTGTTGGGGGTAAAGAGGAGGGGGAAGAAATGTCGATCAAGGCACATGATGAAAAAGGGCCGGCAACGCATTAAGCCACACACAACAGTCCATTAGCGCGTAGCCAACCTGGCGTGTATCCCTCCGCCTGTCTTTCCGGTCCACGTGACGGTAACTCCCCCTTCCGGTCCGCCAGCCACGTAAACCAGCCTGCGTGATGACGCAACACACAAGGACACAGCCACTCCAGTCCATGCAACAAGAACGGTAATTCGTTCTGGTGGCAATTTCGCTGCAATCTGGTGCAGATTGCGCCACTGTTGAGCTCACTTTCTAAGCGATCAGACACGTTGACAGAGATGCTGTCAGACACGGTATGGAATGAAATGTTGGAAAGTGTGTGATGGGTAGGGGTGAGGGGATGAGGGGTGGAGGAGGAGCTCAGCAAACCTTCTTCACCTTTTACTTGCCTGCTCCTTCTGCTGCTCTAAAATGAAGGCATTTAATGGCATGCTCTGTTTTTCTCTTTCTTTTCACCATCACGAATGAGGCAGCAGTTCATAAACAACCGATGTTATCATCATCATCATCATCATCATCATCATCATCATCATCATCATCATCATCATTTTCGTCATCATCATCATCATCATTGCCACCATCATCATCGCCATCATCATCAAGTAAAAAAAAAAATCTTGAGACACCTAGAACGAAAATTGTCAATGCAGAATATTACCATGGCTGACCTCATAATTATAATCTCTCGTACCAAACAACAGACACGTGCACACATGAGGGTGTTTTAATTTCATTTCGAGAGTTGACTTCAACGGGAATGTCAGCCATCACATTACCCTTTGCGGTCGGCTGGGCTATAAGCAGCAGGAATCAATTCGCCCTGTAATTAAGCATGTGTCAAACGGTAATACACCATTCAGCAGAGATTACACCACTTGGGGCATTCAACAGCAATGTAGAGGATCCGAAATGGGACACGTTTAAGAGTTTCTAATACATGAATGTCCCAGAGGAGGGATCCGAACCCGAAATCCTGGCAAAAATAGCACAGACGAAAACAACGGTTGACAAAACTGAAGACCGGCTGCTACAACGAGAACATCCTTGATGGATAAATTTAGTTAGTGCATTCATTGCTGATGTCCTAATTTCAGTCTGCATGTGACACTTTGATTTTGCACAATCCGAGCTCTGGAGATGAGATACTACTGCAAGATCTAAATATAATACACTCAAAGATTATATTTCAAATGGGGAAGCTTGCAACACACATCTGATACTTGGAACATATGACGGCCCATTTACCATCGCCTGGAGGGAATTGGATCTGCCACGTTTCAAGATCAGCCAGTCTGGGAAACAAAAAACAATTTAAGAGATCACAGTGCTTGTGACACAGATCATAGGCGGTCAACATGATAAAATCAAATGCAAACACACAAAGTAAGCGCAAAATAAGGCGCATTTAATTCACACGAAAGCTATAACTGTTTTTTGTTGTTTGTTTTTTTTTTTTGTTTGTTTGTTTTTTTTTGGTCTTGTTTTTTTTGGGGTTTTTTTAGAAAACATGTCTTTTTGCAACATCCCTAATGGCACGAAGGAATATCCGAACAACATTCCACTGTGAGCTCTCAGCATGAGAATGAGAAAGGACAGAAGAAGAGATAGAGATGTGTTTGTGTTTTTCCCTAACCCTCTAATGGAAGCACCAAACTTCAGTTTGAACACAAAACATGGGTCAGATGTCGAGTCGGCTCTTCAGGGTTCGATGAGCAATTCTTTGACTGTTCAAGGTCAGTTGAAGCCCCATTCATTTTTTCGGAGTCGATAAGATGTATCATGCGATGAAGTATAAGTATGTGCTTTGCTGGCATGTAAAATGGGTGCCCTACCCAAAAAGAGATATATTGTCGGAGAAGAAACATCTCCGCAGTGCCAGAGGCAGAGGATTACAAACCACTGCCGCCATCTGTCAGCACCCCAGGCTGCAGTGGAGTTGATTTGAGTTGGAAGCAGGGGAGGATGAATGGAGGTGTGTGTGGGAGTGTTGGGGGATGGAGGAGATATTGCCGTGTGAGGCACAGTATAAAAGTGCCGGCAACGCATTAAGCTTTCCCCAACAGTCCATTAGCGCCTGGACAACCGGGGATGTATCCCTCCGCCTGTCTTTCCGCTTCACGTGACGATAAGACTCCCCTTCCGGTCCGGCACGCAGGTAAGCCCGCGCGTGTGGGTGACGCAACACAGGGGCAACAACTCCGATCCATGCAACAAGCACGTTGATTCGTTCTGGTGGTAATTTCATGCCCAATCTGGCGGAGATTGTGCCACTGTGGCACTCTATTTCTGAGCACACGCCCAACCACCTCAATGCAGCCAGACACAGTGTGGAATAAAACGTGGGGTAGCAGGCGACAGGCAAGGATGGGTGATGCGGGATAGAAGAGTTCATCGAAACTTGTCACCTGTCACGTGAGCGATCCCTCAACTTTCCTAAACTGAAGGCAGTTATGGCATCAACCTTTTTTTTTTCTGGTGTGTGTGTGTGTGTGTGTGTGTGTGTGTGTGTGTGTGTGTGTGTGTGTGTGTGTGTGTGTGTGTGTGCGTGTGTGAATTGAGCATACAATTCAAAGATCACTATTGTTATAATAACATCATCATCATCATCATCATCATCATCATCATCATCATCATCATCGTTGTCATTGTCTTCATTGCTATCATCGTGAACAGAGAAGTCTTTAAACCTATAAAATGAAGATTATTACTCCAGATTATTACCGTGGCCGAAGCTGAGCCTCACGCAACTCTCTCACACCAAACAACAGACAAATGTAGCCTGTGTTAAACGCTGATAAAGTATTTAGTGGAGACTGTTACAAAGAAGGGCGTTAGGGAAGAGAGACAAATAATTAGAGGGTCAAAATGTTGAGACTTAAAAGAATGTCAAATACTTGACTGCCATGGAAAGCAGGAATCTTAACCAGAAGTCCTGGTAAAACGCAATGGAACAACAGTTAACGAAACTGAACATCCCATATGAAAATAATTATCATTTTAAATGAGGACATCTTCAACAGTCAGCTAAGCCACTGTAACATAAGACGACCCATTCAGCTTTTGTCTCTAGAGGCTACAAATGAAACGACACTGACACATTGTAAGGTCGGCCACTCTAGGGGCAAAAACATCGCACAGGTCACTGTGCCAAAGACGCAGATTAGAACCAGTCACAAAACAACACCAAACAGCAAGTACGACAATTAAGTGCAACGTAACGCTCGTTTGATTCACTGTATAACACAG
>JADBJO010000862.1:65000-70000 GCA_016801955.1 Conus betulinus
ACAACATATGCACGCACCAAGCACGCACACTCACTCTCGCACGCACGCACGCACGCATGCACGCACACCCCCCCCCCCCCCCCCTCCACACACTCCACACACGCACACACACACACACACACGTGTCGTTCCAATAATTGGACTGAAGATGTTGCAACATAGGGAAGTCGTTCTTAGGATACCATGTTCCCCGATTAACAACAACATAAAAAAAAGTCTTAATTTCAAACGACTGAACGTTCGAGCATCTGAGAGTCAATGGCTTCTAGAAAACACACCGCTGGTGGTTTTCGATTATGTCTGTGTTGGGTTTTAAAGAACTGACATAGCAGATGAGCATCAGTCGGCTTGGATTCCAGCCCATTGATGGATTGATTTACAGGATTCAGTATCTACTTCTGGTTTCTACCAATAATCGAGCGTGCATTGCTCTCAAATGAGAACGCTGGAACCAGAGGACTGAGTTTTATCGACTGTTGTGTAGGAGTCATTTCTGAGAGCGTTGCTCAAGTCCCTGACCGACACTGCAGGTGTCTGTGTGTCCCAGACCTGTTTGACGCGTAAACAGATTCTGAAAGAAAGCGCAGAGTTCCACCATGGATATAGTGTCAGACCAGGACAGTGCTTAAACAAATCATCTGCAATATACGCAGTGATCGTGGCAAAATATCAAATACTGTGGCCCTTCATGCCTTGCCCCTACCCCACACCTCCTTCCCCGGGGGAAAAATATTCGGTATGTCGGATTTTCAGCGATAACTTTCTGTGTTAAACCTTTCTGGTTGACTGTCCGCATCTGGCAAGCGAGGGGAAAGAACACAAACAGAAATTTCAGACCATGATTACCTCCCACTCAATAGACAGCAAGACAAAAGAATACAAGTTCAGATGTAATTTTAAATCTGTGAACCTTTTTCACTCATACCCACTCACACACAACAATCAGTGGCCTGAAAGACCGTCACCATCCGGAGGACTCAGGTCAAACCGTTCAGGAACAGTGACCTTCAGTTAGAAAAGGTGACAGTGGTAAACAGCCGCCATGGTGAAGTGGTTAGCGTCGCCGACTCCGGGCTGGAAGGTCACAGGTTCGATTCCCGTCAGAGCCATGAGGGGGATTTTTCTGCCCCGGCCAGCTCCTACTCAGAGTTGAGTTTGCTACGGGCTCAGTTAGGAAGACCGCAGTCGAGTTTCATCCACTGAAATTGTTGCTCAAAGTTCCCTGACCAACAGTGCAGTTGTCTGTATCTCTCGGGCCTGGCTGACGCCGGTAAATACTATGAAAGTATACGTAGAATACAGCCCTGTCACACAGTCTCAGACCGGAAGGGATATCTGTAGCATCATCTTCATCACCTTATTCATCAGGTTTGACAATAAAGTCTCGATATTCTGTAGTCCTTCATGCCCTGCTCTTATGGTGACTTCAATTTCAATGTCTTCTCCACGCCTATGGTCTTGCTTTGATTCACCAGTATTGGAAATTCATGGCGACTGCCGTTGGATGGACGTGGTGGCGCCCTCCGGAGGGAGAGCTTACTCACGCCGGCTCCGCAACCAAGCGGTTATTGTCAGAAAGGGGTCTTAGCAGGTGGTGTCCTGCGTACGTTGGATCTGAATAGGCACTACTCGGCGGCAGTGCAGTGTCTCCCCCGATGGGTTGCCTCTTGACGACTTGACATTGACTGCTCCCTGTGGACTGCCGGTGGCGAGGCTGCGGCGGGGCTGACCGGGCTGTGGCTGTGGACGGACTGTCAGAATAAGAGGATGGTTGCTATGCCCTCTGAGATGGCACAGAAGATACGACAGAAAAAACGGTAACAGTAGTAACTGTCACTTATGGGCGAATCGTTATGAATGTTTTGGCTTACAATGTCAAGGACGGCTGCCATGGCAGGAAATGTATTAATGTAGTTAGGTGATAATAGCATTTCACACCGTCATTGACAACGATATGTAGGATGACGGGCATCTTGACATAAGATGATTTATCGATTCGCCTTTCTAATTTAACATCCTTTGTGCTTTGTGATGGAAATAGGTTTGTGTTACATATTTGGTTTTGTTTCGCTGTGATTTGGAGGTTTTTTTTTTTTGTTTTTTTTTTAATGATGAATTAATAGTGACAGAAGGGTGTTCTGTATGAAGCGGTTCTAGCGCAAACTAATTGTTATTTAGTCAGAATGTTAACCTCTCAATGAAAATAATACAATAGCCATTATCATTCAGTGACATCATCATTCCCTCAGTTGGTCAATCTTCTCTCTGTCTCTTTCTCTGTCTCTGTCTCTGTCTCTCTCTCTCTCTCTCTCTCTCTCTCTCTCACACACACACACACACACACACACACACACACACACGCACACACGCACACACACACACACACACATACACACACACAAACATACACACACACACACACACACACAGAGAGAGAGAGAGAGAGAGAGAGAGAGAGAGAGAGAGAGAGAGAGAGAGAGAGAGAGAGAGAGAGAATGTGACATGTAAAAGCAGAAACAAAATAAATTTGATTTCTGACACATTATAAACACAATATACATATGCTCATTTAGTTGTGAGAAAAATGCAAATTAATGACGTAGGCCATTAAAAGTGGACAAGTCAAAACAACCCCCACCTCCATCCCCACCCCACACACTCACTCGGTTTCCTTGGGCGGATGCTGTGATGAGCCAAAATTGTGCCGGGGTTTGTGTGTTTGTTTGTTTGATTCTTCTTTTCTTTCTTTTTTTCTTTTCTTTCTTTCTTTCTTTCTTTCTTTCTTTTAAAGACTCTTTTGGGATGGGAATCTAAATGCAATACAAATATGATTTTCAATGTGGCAATGATTATGCATGCGTACTTTCACATCTCTTTAGTGTAAATAGAAATCCGATGCCAAAATGACAAATATAACGAACCAGAAATGTATTAGAGTTCACTTGACAGTTATCTTCCAAATACTGACTTCGTTTAATGAAGGTTTTTTCTTTGCAGATATCATGGACGTGTATAGAGAATTGCGCAAGATGTATCTACCAATCAGAAACAGAAAAGGAGAGAGAGAGAGAGAGAGAGAGAGAGAGAGAGAGAGAGAGAGAGAGAGAGAGAGAGAGATACACAGACACAGAGAGACAGATAGAGACAGAGAAAGATGCGTGCGTTGGTTAATGGTATAATATTAATGATTGAATGAATAATAACGAATCAAATAAATGAAGAAATGTCACACAGAAGGTACACATAAAAACCGAAAAGGAATAATCATGTACACGTAATGAGCTATACAAATGGAATTTCAGGTTTAATTTATCTTGAGCAATATTAATTATCAACTGATGCCTTTTTTCTTCCTCTTCTTCTTCTTCTTCTCTTCTTCTTCTTCTTCTTCTCTTTCCTCCTCCTCCCACTCCTCCTTCGTGTCCTTCTCATCCTCCTCATCCTCATCCTCCACCTCCTCCTCCTCCTCCTCCTCCTCCTCCTCCTCCTTTACTTCTACTTCTTCTGCTGCTGCTGCGGTTGTTGCACAGGGTATCGTTGAGTCACCACACTGAAGAACAGCTCAACAAGTTCTGCTAGTTCTGTCTGTTGTTTGCCAACATTAGCGTTTCTGCAGATGGTTTCCTTGTCCATTCTGCAGTGTTGTCAGTCCATCCTTTAATCTCTCTCTTCACTCCGTCTCCTTTCTGTAACGGTTGCCTGACGGACTGTATGGGGCCCTAGTTACATGGCCATAACACCGTAGTTGTCATTTCAGTATAGATGTTAGGAGATCTAAAGCTTGAGAAGTTTTTCTTCAATTCCTGCTGAGTCACCATCGTCTTCTGCCAGGTGAAGGTTTCGTGATGGTTCTTCGCTCAATGATGATTGTGCTGAGAAGATCTTCAATGCATGAATCACGGTACAGTCTCAGAACGTGTTGGAAAGTGTGGTTAAGAGATAGAAGGCAGCCCGGATAAACTCCAGCTAAGGTATGACAGTACTCTTCAGGAGCACACTGTGTGAGCACTCCATGGTCCACTGACCGCTGTAGAGTGCGATCGCTGAATTGTGTTGATAAGCTTTGGCCTGTGTTCTATTTATTTCTCCTCTGTGTCCCATAGCGTCTCCTACCAGATTCTGTCGAATGCTTGCTTGACGTCCATGTATTGGAGATGCTTTCTGCAAAGGGCGCACAGGTTTAACATCTTTTCGATAGTACTTCTGCCTTTGTAAAAATCCAACCATGCCTTCAGCAGCAATGGTATTTGTTTTTGGTTGCAATCTGTTCACTTTAACTTGTAAAATCACATTGCTGGCAAGGCTGATTAAGCTCATTGTGCAATAGTTCTGATTTTGTTGGAGATTCTTTTCTTGCTAAAGAAGACAGTTTGAGATTGAGTCTGTAGTGCAGGTCTGAGTCTATGGTGCTGACAGATCGTGCTGCAGATAGCAGTTCGAATATCAGTCTTCGCTTCTGTGTAATGTGTTCTGTGTTCTGCAGAAATGTTGTGGGTGTCTGTAGCCTTCTATGTTGCAGCAGGTTTATTGCAGATATGACTTCTCCTGGGGCTATTGAAACGTGCTCATTATTTGATTAATCATATTTTTGTTAGCGCACATGGATCTCCTCTGCTGTGTGTGTGTGTGTGTGTGTGTGTGTGTGTGTGTGTGTGTGTGTGTGTGTGTGTGTGTGTGTGTGTGTGTGTGTGTGTGTGTATGTGCGTGTGTGTGTGTGTGCGTGCGTGTGTGTGTGTGTGTGTGTGTGTGTGTGTGTGTGTGTGTGTGTGTGTGTGTGTGTGTGTGTGTGTGTGGTGTGTGTGTGTGTGTGTGTGTGTGTGTGTGTGTGTGTGTGTGTGTGTGTGTGTGTATGCGTGTGTGTGTGTGTGTGTGTGTGTGTGTGTGTGTGTGTGTGTGTGTGTGTGTGTGTGTGAAGTCCAGAGCAATAGTCTGTCTACTTCTATTGTTTGTTTTGTTTTTTTTAATAATTGTCTTCTTCCTACGTGGCAGCTTCCATCTTT
>JADBJO010000862.1:80000-82500 GCA_016801955.1 Conus betulinus
TCTCTCTCTCTCTCTCTCCTCTCTCTCTCTCTCCTCTCTCTCTCTCTCTCTCTCTCTCTGTCTGTATGTATGTATGTATGTAAGCGTGCATGCTTCTATTTGGTTTTTATATCTATGTGCATACGTATGCATGCACGAGTGCGCGTGTGCACTGTATATAAGACTATGAGTAGCCTGCGATTCTGTTTGTGTTCGATTACATGTTTAATGGTCGCTTTTGTGTCTGAATTGGATTATTATTTTCAGAATGATTTTCTATCATGATAATCGGTTGCATCCTCACATTCATAACTTGTGTTGATAAAACGTGATTACACCCATATCTGTCTTAAGAGTTTTATTTTCAATTTAGCCCAACGCGTTACCAATCATTGTGTGTGTGTGTGTGTGTGCGTGCGTGCGTGTGTGCGTGCGTGTGCGTGTGTGTGTGTGTACGTGTGTGTGTGTGTGTGTGTGTGTGTGTGTGTGTGTGTGGTGTGTTATGGAATATTTATCATTTTGTGTTTATGAGTTGTACACTGATGGCAAATTTTCTTTGCGAGTCTTATAACCCCACCCCCAGCCTCTCTCTCTCTCTCTCTCTCTCTCTCTCTCTCTCTCTCTCTCTCTCTCTCTCTCTCTCTCTCTCTCTCTCTCTCTCTCTCTCTCTCTCTCTCTGGAGTTTGGGCTGTTTTCCTTCACTTGCGGGACAGCCACGAGATGAACTAGCCAATTCTTGCCTTTTCCTAGCCTGGCTCGCCGCTAGGGTCCTCTATCAAACGCTGACACTTGCCAGCAGGCAGACTCCTCGCCACCTTCCCTCTCTGTGAAACGGTTCTCAGGGGACTGCCACTGTGCATGACTTGTGGCTCCCATCACCGTCTGTCGCCTGCTCATTGCTACGTTTTCCACCCCCAACTGAAAAACGGTCGACTCATTTGCACACCCAATCAGGGAACTGGCAGTTTCAGCAATGCTCTCCCTTGACGATGTTTGGGTCGGACACCTTGCAATCGTGGAATGAATTAGGAGGAAAATAGAGAATGTTTTTTTTTTCCCCCAATGAATACTATATGTCACATCTGCGCACACATGCATATACAGACAGACAGGTGCAGAGGTGAACGTGGCACACGCGCATACGTACGAAGACAGCTGACAGGAACAACAGCCATAATAACAGATGATGACGACGATAGAGAGGACGATGATGATGATGCTACTGCTGCTGTTGATGATGATGACGGAGAATGATGATGATGCTATTTATGATGTTGCTAATGATGATGATGAAAATATGATTTTGATTCTGTCATATTTATTTATGTATAAATTGTCTCCCAACTCATAACCTCCCAACCTTAATTATAAATCCATTCAATATTTGCTTTGATTGTTGACACTCTCACTCTGTATGTATGTAAGTGTGAGTGCTTATAATTATTTGATTCTGTGCCTGTGTGCATATGCATGCATGCACAAGAGTGCGTGGGCACTGAAATAAGACTGTGAATAGCCTCCAGTTTTGTTTTGTGTGTGATTACCTGTTAAAGCTAACTTTAGTGTTTGAATTGATTTGTTATTTTCAAAATGATTTTCTACTGTGACATTCGGATGTATCGTCATATACATTACGTATGTTGATTTTATGTGATTGCACCCATATTTGTCTTAGATTTTCTTTTCGGTCTAGTCCAGCACGGTACCAGTCATTTTTGTGGTTATGGAATGTTTGTTGTTGCTATTTTCATTGTACACTTGATGGTGAAGTTTCTGTTTGGGAGTGTCTTATAACCCCAACTCTTCTTCCCCCCCCCCCCCCGCTTACACCTCCCCCCCCCCCCAGTAACTCGGGACCAATACCCCAAACCCCCAACTCTCTCTCCCCCCCCCTCTCACCTCGCTCTCTCTCTCTCTCCTCTCTCTCTCTCATCTCTCTCTCTCTCCAAGGTTCGTTGACTGAAGTTTCACCATGTCCATTGGTCCTAAGGTTGATTGGTCCCAAGGTTCGTTGGTCCCAAGGTCAATAAATCTGTGTAATATACAGTAGTATGGATTGGCTCTCCCTTGAAAACACGAGAGAGAGACAGAGAGACTGAGACAGAGAGAGAGAGACAGACAGGCAGACAGAGACAGACAGAGACAGACAGAGACAGACAGACAGACAGACAGACTGAGAAACAAACAGAGAGAAGCATACTGACTGATCCAATGGACCTTGGGACCAACGGATCTTGGGAACAACGGACCTTGGGACCAACGAACCTTGGGACCAATGAACCTTAGGACCAATGACACGCTCGGACCAATGAACCTTGGGACCAATCAACCTTGGGACCAATGAACCTTGGGACCAACGATCCCTGGGACCAATGAACCTTGGGACCAATGGACCTTGGGACCAATGACGCTCCCCGATCTAGCGAACTCTCGCCTTTTCCTAGCCTGGCTCGCCGCTAGGGTGTGTTATGACCGCTGCCTCTCGCCAAGCAGGCCAGAGTTCTCGCCACCTTCCCTCTGT
>JADBJO010000862.1:85000-87500 GCA_016801955.1 Conus betulinus
GAGGGGTGAGTGAAAACAGAAGGGGAGTGGAGGGTGAGGGGGGGGGGGAGTGGGGGTGGGGGGGGGGGGGGGATGGGCGAGGGCGTCTCCGTGGCATGGGTCTAACCAGGGGACACAACCACGTGTATATAGTCAGTATATAGTCATTTTTTTTTACCATTGTTGCGTCCCTTGTACTGCAGTAAACTCGCACATTTTTTTTTTTTCACACCCCACCTCCGCATGCTCATCATTTTTGTCATGAACGCATTATCGTCTTCATCGTCGTAGTTTTCCTTATAAATCTCATCCCCGGTATGTTTATATGCTACGCTCGCTTCCTTTAGATTTACCATGTGTACCATGCAAAGAAAATGTCAAAATTAGAATAATTCCTTGATGTTGACAATAACGCAGGGCCCCCGTACACACGCCCCACCACCACCACCCTCCCCGCCCTCCCTTTACGCACCCATCCCCCATTTCTCTCTCTCTCTCTCTCTCTCTCTCTCCTCTCTCTCTCTCTCTGGTGCAAACTGTCTAACCCCTGTATTTATTGCACAAACACTAGCATGCACGCCACTGCGGTGGGCACACTCCATTCCATTTATGTTTCTATCCGAGCAGATCGCCAGGGGCCAGATCAAGGCTGTTGTCTCGTCCAAGTCCATTCCTTGCACAACTGTTTGAAGGAAAAGAAAAAAAAAACAGACACGCGCAACTGAAACAGGACTTGGAAAATATTTATTTAAAAAATGTATCAAATTCTTTCTTCCATAAAACTCTACATCAAATGAAATATATTTGTCTGTTTCAGGAACTCAAAGATTACTTCTGGTGAAAGGTCCCTTAGCAAGATTTTCATGGTGTCTGCTATAAATGTGTGTGTCTGGCATTATGTGTTATTATTGTAAGCCCCAACACTCTACAACAAAATGTTTTATAGTGAGTGTCACATCATACGGAACGCACCAGAGAACGTCTCCACCTTTTTACAGATATGAACGAGGGCTAAAAGAGTAGACTGTATTAATCAACATAAAAACTGGTTCTTCTTTACGCTCACCAGTGGCTGATGTTAAAAAAAAAAGAAAAAAAAACTCTTGAAGGTTTGGACGGATTTGAGCATGTTCATTACCTGTCTCTGTGTTCCTGTCCTCTCGCCGGCGATCGTTCACATAACTCTGAACTTTGCTTTCAGATCGGTGTGTGGGATGGAGAGTCTACACCACTCTTGATCTGTGGCATTCTTGGCAAGTTGATCAGCCAGGTCATTGCTTCGAATACCAATATGACTAGGAACCCAAGCGAAAAGTATGTTGTAGGCAATCTACATTCAGAAGGTTGTACAGTTTGAAAAAAAAAAAAAAAAGCAATCAGGAGTTAGGCATGTCTAAGACTACGGCCAGCAATAGACAGCAAAACGGAAAGGTAATCAGAGAGAAAGAGAGAAAATCTGCATGTTTTGAATAAGAAACCATTTGAAGTACCAGGACGAACACTATGACGTCAGCAGTGTAGACGGAACTTTCTGAGGGAGGGCGTTTGGACATCTTTATGGAAAACCTACTGGGCAGTTAGCACCAGAAACTACTCCAAACTAGGAAACATCAATAAAATGTCTTTGAAAGAATCAATTAAAATAACGTTCAGCAAACCATTGTCTTGGACGCCAGAGTGCTTGTGGAATCAGCGTCAAGAGGCAAGATGAAAGCAGATCTCCAAGCGTATAGAAAGCCCAGGCGTATCATCTGGAAACTTGGACAAACCACACACGACTTTAATAAGGTCAATGTCTGCTTTGTTCACTTTGGGTGAGAGGACGGAGACCTAAGGGTGGAACGAACTGGGGTATTCTTCTGTGCTATTTCCTGCAGGATTTTGTTTGGAAACCACAGTCATAGGCAGGGATTCTAGGTTCTGAACAGAGGTTCATGCAACGGTTCAGGGTAAGTTGTAGAAGAGCTTTAGAGAAAGGGATGGATCCCTAACCAGAGCACACAGACTGTGCTCACGGGGTGGGTTTCAAAGTAGAGAGCTGAAACACATGAAACAAAAATTACTGTACCACCACACGAAAGAACATACAAACTACGGAAACAAACACTCTTTGCTCTTCTTCAGGCGAAACGAACAACATTCAACACAATGAAAATGAAGCAGGAACAGACAGTCACCTATCTCCTGAAAACTGGGAGCAAAATGGATGTGGAATGGCCTCAAGACCGTTGTTGTGTTTCATGTTCATCGTCTTGAATGTTGTTCGTCTTGCCTGAAGAAGACCAAAGAGGTCGAAACGCGTCGCGTTTTGTTTTGTGATTTTTGTTTGTGTTTTCGTCAGGGCAGTCCAGAAATGTTTCCTTTTTTTCTTTTTTTTTTTTTTTTTTTTTGATAACGGGTTGTGTGGAACGCTCCCCCCCCCCCCCCCCCCCCGTTGGGCATAGCGTTGGGGGCACACGCACAGAGTCCTATGGCCAGCACACCAGGGGAGGGAATCGTGCATCCATTTAACATCGGCATT
>JADBJO010000862.1:107500-110000 GCA_016801955.1 Conus betulinus
TTACTACTGTTTTACTGTCAGGCCTGTGTTGAGCTGGTGCTACTAATGTATTCAGCAAACACCGTCCCTCACTCTTCATGCGGGGGGCTGTTAGGATTTAGCAGCATTTCATACCATACTGACTGCGGGGTTTTAGTGCCCCCTTTCCTGTTCCTCTCTCTCTCTCTCTCTCTCTCTCTCTCTCTCTCTCTCTCTCTCTCTCTCTCTCTCTCTCTCTCTCTCTCTCTCTCTCCTGCTGGACTGTACCTGGGGCTGACGTCCTTGAGGCCGCACAGTGTGACCACACGTTCTTCACCGGATGGTCCCTACCCTGTCCGCGACCTTTGACGACTACCGCCCTCGTCCGACGGGATGTGCTCCTACACTGTGGTTTCAGACCTCATGCAGTCCATGTGACAGCCAAGCAAGTGTGGTTAACTCTTTGTCGTGCTTTTGGGGAAGTGGTGTGGGAGTGTGCTGAGGGTGTCAGCACTGAAAGACTGTATTCAGAACAGGCTCGGTTTGGGACACCCGATTGGACATGATACTCCCAGTGAACTTTGGGGAGGTAAGGGTGGGGGACTACGGGAAGGTGTGTGTGTTGAAATGGGGAGGGGCTATGTGTATGGTGTGTGTTGAAATGTATGTGTTGACATGTTTTGTGTGTTGAAATGCTTATTTGTGTCTATGTATGTTGGTGTGAATAAATGGTGTGTTGTATATATTGTCATCTTTCCTGTGTGATCTCTTGCGGAGTGGGTGAGGTCACTCACTCCCTTCGCTCCCTTTTAGACCGGTCCTGTCAGGGCCGACCTCCAGGGCCGGTCGTGACAGATATACCATGAAGATTCTGGAAGATGATTAAAACTTGATTGAGGATAACATGGACGTTGTCACAATTATACCACTAGAGCAAATGACGAAAGAAAGGAAGAATAAGAAAAAAAAAAAATGGAAGGAAAGGAAGGAAGGAAGAAAGGAAGCACGGAAGAAAAGAACCAAACAGTACGAGAGATAAACAAAATGAAAAATGAAACCTCATAGACTGCACAATGGGTAAGTGAAAAAATATAATAGTTGATTAATTAATTACTTAGTTAGGTTTAATATTCTCAGTTTATAATCATCTTCTCAAAATGTTTTCACGTATTACATTTTTTCGTATTCTCTCTCTCTCTCTCTCTCTCTCTCTCTCTCTCTCTCTCTCTCTCTCTCTCTGTCTCTCTGAAAGTCACAAATTGAATACGTATGTAAATTAATAACTAAATAGATATACTTAACAAATAAACTAATAGTAATGAAATAAATAAATAAATAAATAAATAAATAATAAATAAAAAGAATAAAAAGACAAAGAAGTAGATATGTATATAAATAAATAAATGAATAGACAAATAAATGAGAAAAAAAGAAGGAATATTTGATATGCCATGAAGATTCTGGAAGATGATAAAACTTCATTGAGGGTAACATAAAAAAGGAAGAACAAGGAAGAACAAGGAAGGAAGGAAGGAAGGAAAAAGAACCAAAAAAAGCAAAAGAGATAAACAAACATGGAAAAACTCCAAAATTTGGGCGATGGGTTAGTGAAAAAAAATGATTTTCAATTCTTTTTTTTTATACATGCATATACATAAAGTTGAAAACAAAATGAGGCAGGGAACAGTAAACAATTAACAAGTAGGGTAAGTCTTGCTCCCTTAAGAGAACCTAACATAAGGTAACTTTTATTCAAGACTGGCATTACGATGGTTCCCTCACGCAGCTAGTGAAGAGTTTTCATGTTTTAATATATATTTCTTCTTTCATGTTCCCATTTCCCTTCATCTTCACCCTTCCCCCCCCCCCCCCCCCCCCCCCCTTTCCCAGTACTGTGATGACAGAGGGGGTGTTGGCGTGCACTTGCTTTTTTTCCCCACTATTAGATTGTTCGTTTTTGTATTTGTCTGACTTTATTCACGTTTAAAAGGCTGTGCCAGTCTTGAATAAAAGTTACTCTGAGTTGGGTTTTTCTTATGGGAACAAGAGCTACCCTACTTGTTTATTGTTTACTGTTCCCTGCCTCATTTCATTTTCAATTTGACAATGTATACTTAAAGAAACGTTCATTTAAAAAAAAAAAAATAACCCCAAGTGATTGACGCTACTCATGAACAGTGTTTTCTGAAACAACTTGATATCTAACACCTGCTGGAGAAAGTAAGTCTTTAAATTGAAAAAAACTATGTCCACAGCCCAACCTCAGTCCCCTGATACTGAAATGGTAACCTAACGCCATTAACCTTCACGTACGGGTACAGGTCATAATGAATTATCCAGATTCATTCTTTACAGCTGCTCCCTGTCACTGCACCTGACGTTTACTACGATTTGTAACAATGTAATTTCTGTAGTTACCTGTGACATTTACTGTAGTCCTTTACACTCTATATTCCCTGTCCTCTCTTTGTCATATACCACACTTCTTTCTTCACTTTGACTTCCTTTCTAACCTTTGGAACTTGTCAAGACGTCACTCGTT
>JADBJO010000862.1:115000-117500 GCA_016801955.1 Conus betulinus
CAACTCGACAGAGCAGCTCAAGTTCACCATCTTCAGGTTGCAAAACAGGACACTGCCGGCTCCTCTCCCCATCTCCTCACGTCTCAAACTCTCTCATACTGACCAGTGCCCTTGTGGCACAGGCTCCCCAAACTCCCACCCACATCTTACAGTCCTGGCCCTCCTTTGAAGCCTTGGGACGCCAGACCTGGTCCAGTCCGGTTGAGGTCCAGGAGAGCTGTGGGTACTGGTGGAGTCTGTGCGGTGGACTGTAGACTTTGCCTAATGAGGATGTAGCATGACCGGGGTTGCAAAAGAAAAAGAAAGAGAGGATACCACCTATGTTATAGAATGTAAACGTGTTCTGAAACATCTTATGTCATGGTTTTATAGATGTAGGTGAAATTCATTCAATATTTGATTAATTACCATCTTATTTCGGATCAGTTTTGCCGCTGATGTTGTCTTTCTTTCGTTCGTCTTATCTGTATTACCATCATCCTTCCTCACTGGCCTAATTTCACACCACTCATGCTGGCTATCTTGTTACCCTTCACCGCCCATCCCCATCAAAACCCCATCCCTACTCATCTCCATACAGTAAAAACATCTGGAGTTAAGCTGTTGCAGTCCCATGAGCGTCAGTTTATCTGTTGTTGTTGAACGTTTGACTGGTCGTCTGAATGAATTTGGCATTGCTTTATCAGTGGCATGACGACCATCACAATGAGCGGCAGTTTATCTGTTGTTGAACGTTTGGCTGGTTGTCTGAATGAATTTGGCATTGCTTTATCAGTGGCATGACGACCATCACAATCGCCGTCATGTAAAAGTTCACGCGCGTACACGTGCAGGCACGTTATCACGGGCACACAGATACTTCCAACATAAAGTGTGTGTGTGTGTGTGTGTGTGTGTGTGTGTGTGTGTGTGTGTGTGTGTGTGTGTGTGTGTGTGTGTGTGTGTGTGTGTGTGTGTGTGTGTGTGTGTGTGTGTGTGTGTGTGTGATTTCAGCACTGTGGTGCTGTTGACATTTCCCATCAGACATCCAGTCTTCCTCTTTCAGCTACTGCCTCGTGTCTTGTCTTCATGGTGATGGAAAGAAAAGAGGAGGGGAGATAATCTCACACAGTCAACATCTCCTGACTTCCACCTAGATGGAATAATTCTTCTTTTTGTTCTGGGGAGACTGTCGTCTGCAGTTTGCACGCATTTCTCCCATAATGGCTCTTCTTGCCCAGATTTATCTCTCTCTCTCTCTCTCTCTCTCTCTCTCTCTCTCTCTCTCTCTCTCTCTCTCTCTCTCTCTCTCTCTCTCTCTCTCTCTCTCTCTCTCTCTCTCTCTCTCTCTCTCTCTCTCTCTCTCTCTCTCTCTCTCTCTCTCTCTCTCTCTCTCTCTCCTCTCTCTCTCTCTCTCTCTCTCATCTGTGTGATTATGTGTGTGGAGCCTAACAGAACGTGGGTGATGATTCATGTTGTATCCAGCAAGTACACAGACCACAGAAGGGTCAGACTATGGTCAGTTCAAACAAATCTCAGGAGGCTAGTGAGCAATGCTGAAATGAATCACAAGACCAACCAAACAAGAAGAATTCTGATACAACAAACAAACACACAGAAGAAGAAGAAGAAACGGCGGAGTGATTAGCCCATACTGAGAATGTTCGCCGAAAGAAGCTTGCACTCCCACCACCCCCCTCTCTCATGTATCAGTTCTGTTCTCTCACAGCAGCACAGCTTCAGCCTGCTGGAGGAAGAAAATCAGTTAAACCATCTGATCAGTCTGCACATCGCTCCTGGCATCACTACCTAATACGGAATTAGCACCGTAAGATTGAGACCTTTGCACTGCTCAGCAGTACCATATGTAATAATGATTTAAGTATGGGGAATTTATTTATCATAACTGCTCTAGCTGTTGCTGTTGTTTGTCATTTACCATGGTCCTTCATTCATTATTTCCATCTTTTAATCCTTGTCATTTACCCACATTATTTTCAATCCTATCTATACCATTTCCATGGTTCGTCGCTCTGTATATTGCTGGCACTATCGTCATTCATCTTATTTCCATTCTGGACTCTGCCGTTGTCATGGTCCTTCAGGCACTTTTATTTCTGCCAATACTTGCCCTCTTCTTTATCTTCCCTGCGCCCTTTCACTTAGTCCGGTACTACAGACTAATCAGACAGTTCTCATTACCGAGGGCGGTGTTGGACAAAGAGGGGAGGTTAGTAGACAGAGACAGTGAAAGGTGATGTGACTTGAGCACTGTGGTGGTGTTGATGTTTCCCATCTGATACCCTGTCTCCCTCTTTCAACTGTCGTGCCACGTGCCGTGTATTTGCCAGCGATAGAATGTCAAGACGAGTGGAGACAATCTCACACAGTCATCCATCTCTTGACTGCCAGGACCAGGCGAAATATTTTTTTTTTCTTTTTTTTTTTTGTCAGTGAGACTGTGTAGGCTGGGGAAAGAGCAGTTTGCACGTGCTCCCCCCCCCCCCCCCCATAATGCCTC
>JADBJO010000862.1:125000-132500 GCA_016801955.1 Conus betulinus
CGTGTGTTCAATGTCATCAGTTTTTATACCCAGAGAGCTGGGATATGTCAACAGTGGTAGATTTGCTCTGACGAACAATGGAGCAAACTTGAACCAAGATCTGCCCGGGGGGGGGGGGGGGGGGGGTTCACCTTATCTTGAGGGCAAATAGATACAACACACGTAAACAATACCTTACTCCGCAGGGTTTAAGATGTGCGCGTGTTATGAACTCACCGAAAAAAAAAAAAAACAATGGCGAATGTGTGCATAAACATTTCTGTTTAATCTTTCAACTCAAACATTCATCCATCTGGTTAGTTCTAAGTAGACGTTGTGGATCAAAGGCGAAAAAAAAAGTCATTTCAGAACTGTGCTAAGTAATAATGTTCAGTCAAAAACAGGTCACTCTTCCTAGTAACATTTACTCAAGAAAGAAGAATGTTGAGAACTTCCTGACAAATGAATTGACCGACCGTGATCGCATGTTCTTCCACGAGCCAGTTGGATGGACGAAGGGATCAGGTTTACTAACAAATGTCCCTGGGATGAGAGTAGTCCCAAGGCTGCCATTATTGCAGTCCTTGCTCTGTGTGTCGCGACTTCCTGACAAACATGTTCGCACACTGCTGTGCCGCAACGTCTTTTCCCTTGTCTCATCCTCCATGTTAATTCATGCCGTAACCCCCCCCCCCCCCCCCCCCCCCCACGTTACTCATTCCATCTCCGCCATCCCACAGCCACACCCGGGGTGGGTTTGCCCACCGCAGCGCCCGCACCAGCCGTCCACAGAGAGCAGCAATCGATGGTAGGTGGTCATGAAGTACCCCAGAAGATGAGACGCTGCACTGTTGCCAAGTTACTTTGGTTATGTTCAGCGGTAACGGTTCGGATGAATCAGACACGGGGCATCGTCCCCACAAACTACAATAACTGCAAAGCCAGCGTAAGAACGTTTGGAGGACGCTACCGTGTCCATCCAGATGACAGGCCCCCATGAACTGGCCAGTATCGTCCACCTTGTCATTAACTCACCACGGACATAGACGTCAAGAAGGATTCAAAGTGGAGGTCACAGTGAGGAGCAGACCATGAAGGGGCACAGAACTTTATGCGTTTTGTTTTAAAGTTTATTGTTGAAGATGATTAACAATACTACTTTGATGTATCGTTCCAGCTGAAAGATGGAAAATTGCCACAGATGTGTTTAGTAAGCATAACTACTTCTTCCCACTACCAAACAGTTGCCACTCTCCAGCAGTTTTTAAAGGTTTTATCCAAGGAATTGGTACGAGACTGCACATTATCTGCAGTGATGATCATGACCTGCAGAAAAGAACAGAGGAATATTCACAATATCTTACCCTCTCTGCATGGCATTTAAGATAGCTCGAGCTAGATTACTTGAAGGGGCCTCCAAAAACAGACAAAAATTGCTCCAAAAGCCAAGGGGAGAAAAACAGATAACAAAATTGCATGGATGACTGCGTTTCCCGAGTCCCTTCAAAATCTGCCATTATTTAAAAAAAAAAATACATCTTTTATACACCAACAAAATGAGTAAGGAAATCCCCCTTAATGTATAAATCTGCTGAAAGAAAAAGACAAAATCTAGCCTAGATTTACAAGCCTACACTTCCTAAAGTCATGTTGTCTATGGGCCAGCTAACAAACTAGGTTTATATATATATATCTATGTAACAAAAGATGTGACACATGTAGCCATTCTATGGAAACAAATATGCTATTGTCCCCATGGGATGGCAAGGATGGAAAAGAAAACAACACTTTACCTTTGACACCCCGAACGTTGTCTATGTTTTAATGTGTGAACTTCACAATATGCGGTACATAGGGTCCACAACAACATTAAAGCCCGCTGGAGGAACCACGAATCAGATACCAAATTGAAAAAAAAAAGTAAACAAATATGGTGTTGCTGGCCATCTGTTTAAAAAAAAAAGTCCACCCTAATGACCCAGATCTTTCTTTTTTTAAATTGTCCCAGTTGAATCGGTACAAGCGAAAGACACATTTCTCTGTCGTGACCAGTATCGGATGTGTAACATAAGAACAATTTTTCAAGGGCGGAATACACGAGCTGACATCAACACTGCCAAGAGGAATTTGTGATATCAAACAGGTGATGTGATATCAACCCAGATGGTGGCGCCCACGCGCGCGCAAGCACGCACACATGTCTCCTTTCAATGCCAAGGGAGGACTGACACGATCAGACAGATCCCACTGAGAATGAAAGCCAGTGAAAAGGCTTGTGGATATCTAATGTGGATGGTTCTGTTTACAACATGGGCTGTGATGGTCGACGTATGCTGCTAGTGACAGAATTTTGTTTTCAATCAAATTTTTCATGCCCTTTTTGGTTTGGGGTATAATGTGGGTATAGATGTGTGTGTGTGTGTGTGTGTGTGTGTGTGTGTGTGTGTGTGTGTGTGTGTGTGTGTGTGTGTGTGTGTGTGTGTGTGTGTGTGTGTGTGTGTGTGTGTGTGTGTGTGCTTGCGCGAAGGAAAGTAAAAGAGAAAGAAAGAAATAGGCAGACAGACAGACAGACAGAATAAGAGACACGCACACACACACACACACACACACACACACACACACACACACACACACAACACACACACACACACACACACACACACACACACACACACACACACACACACACACACACACACACACACACACACACACACACACACACACACACACACACACACACACACACACACACACACACACACACACACACGCACGCACGCACGCACGCACGCACGCACGCACACACACACACACACACACACACACACACACACACACACACACACACACACACGTTCCCACTCTTGCATCACAGTGAGACAGAAGCCATGCAATACTAGAGTTTTGTCTTGAACGCAGCTTACTGGTCGCCAGTAGCAGGAAGGGGAGAGGGAGAGCTGTAGCCATACACACTGACCAACACACACTCCGACCACAAGGACCTCTATCATCACCCCTTCACCACCACCACCACCACCACCACCACTTCCCCTAGTAACACCATTCAACGCCGCCTCTCTGCTCCCCTCTTCTCTCTCACCTCACCCCTCGCCCACCCATCTCGGTCTGTCAATTCTTCGCATACAATTACTGGAAAGAGCAACGCGTGCTAAAAAGGTAGGGAAACTGTTTCCATAAACTTCTGCTTAAAACCATCTATAGATTCGCTCTGCGTTGTAACTATTTCTTCACTGATATTTCCAGACATAAAATCAGGTTGGATGTTAATCACAATGTATTCCTTTGGATTAAAAATAGAGTGAGAATTGTGAATTCGCCATGGTTTTTCGTTGCTATTCGGAATGAACAAAATGGACATTGAATGAGCACAGTTACACTCATAACGACGCTGCAAACGTTAGCCAGATATCATACAACAAATGTAAGCATCAACTGGTACTTTTCGTCACTGGAATTTTGACCATGGAAACACAGCTGACAGTGCATTAAGTCCGTTTCCTATTGATAGACCTGCTGGCAAAACAGTGCACAAAAAAACGAACAACCACGACGTCACAGTGAAGCAACTGAGGGGGAGAGAGAGAGAGAGAGAGAGAGAGAGAGAGAGAGAGAGAGAGAGAGAGAGAGAGAGACAGAGAGACAGAGAGACAGAGAGAGACAGAGACAGAGAGAGAGAGAGAGAGAGAGAGAGAGACAGGGAGGGCGAGAGCGAATGCATACTGCATTGAAACAAGCAGCAAGCGATGATTAAAGAATAGTGACCCTGAAGACCAGATGAAATCTACAAAAAACCAAAAGTCTTCTGCAGGAACAGCGGTGCGTTTCCATCGAACATTTTCAGCCACATATGCATTCTGTCAGCTGTAGCATATTGCGATGTAGCCACTCAGCTAGAGCCAAGCCAGTTAAAACCAAAGAGAAAAAAAAGCATCAAGTTAAGAAACTGTACATCAACACGTGAAGTGAACGTGATCTATAGCGAAGCGTTACGCAGTTGTATAAACAACTCAGCCAACTTTAAAGATGTATTGGGGGAGGGGGGCGGGGGGAATCTTCAAATAACACTGCGATGTTGTGCACATAGTTTGAAAATATAAGAGCTCACTAAAGCGTTATTTCTTATGCCTTTGTCCATTTCCAATCTTTCAGTTCTTAAAAACTATTTTTCACACTCGTTTCGGATCTGTTACAGGTTTAACTTGCTGTCGACAGAGTTCTGAAGAAAATTAAGTATAAGGGGTGCCAGAGACGGTTAAATCAGAGGCGTAGAAGGCAAACTGTGTGTAAGTTGTCTTCATGGAAACGATCTTGGTCTCCATGAGTTCGTCTTGCATTCAGTTTCCCATGTCCATCTGTACTTCAGCCTGCGCAGATTTACCATCCCTTTCGGAAGAGCCCAAGGCAAGACATGATCCATGGCACATCACCAAGAGTAGGGCGGAAGGCATCTTAAGCCGTGCTGGTCTCTGGAGCTCGTTTCTTGATACCGTGCACCTTGAGGCTGCCCAGCTTTTCCAGTCCCCTCTTCAGGCTGTGCACGTGTGTTCCCCCAAGGTTGTCCAGACCCCGTTTGTAGCCGTGTACGTTAAATCCCCCCAGGTCGTCGAATCCTCTTTTGTAGCCATGCACGTTGAACCCTCCGAGATCGTCGAATCCTCTTTTGTAGCCATGGACATTGAATCCCCCCAGGTCGTCGAATCCTCTTTTGTAGCCATGGATTGAATCCCCCCAGGTCGTCGAATCCTCTTTTGTAGCCATGCACGTTGAACCCTCCGAGATCGTCGAATCCTCTTTTGTAGCCATGGACATTGAATCCCCCTAGGTCGTCGAATCCTCTTTTGTAGCCATGCACATTGAATCCTCCGAGGTCGTCGAATCCTCTTTTGTAGCCATGCACATTGAATCCTCCGAGATCGTCGAATCCTCTTTTGTAGCCATGCACATTGAATCCTCCTAGGTCGTCGAATCCTCTTTTGTAGCCATGCACATTGAATCCTCCTAGGTCGTCGAATCTCTTTTGTAGCCATGCACATTGAATCCACCAAGATCGTCAATCCCCTTTTGTAGCCATGGACATTGAATCCCCCTAGGTTGTCAAATCCTCTTTTGTAGCCATGGACATTGAATCCACCAAGATCGTCAAATCCTCTTTTGTAGCCATGCACATTAAATCCCCCTAAGTCATCAAATCCTCTTTTGTAGCCATGCACATTGAATCCCCCTAGGTTATCAAACCCTCTTTTGTAGCCATGGACATTGAATCCTCCTAGGTCATCAAATCCTCTTTTGTAGCCATGCACATTAAATCCCCCAAGGTCATCAAAACCCTCTTTGTAACCATGCACATTAAATCCTCCTAGGTCATCAAATCCTCTTTTGTAGCCATGGACATTGAACCCTCCTAGGTCATCAAATCCTCTTTTGTAGCCGTGCACGTTGAATCCTCCTAAGTCATCAAATCCTCTTTTGTATCCATGGACATTAAATCCCCCTAAGTCGTCGAATCCTC
Organism: Conus betulinus; assembly: GCA_016801955.1. NCBI lineage: Eukaryota > Metazoa > Mollusca > Gastropoda > Neogastropoda > Conidae > Conus > Conus betulinus. The sequence continues at coordinate 130,513 of JADBJO010000862.1, forward strand.
TTTTGTAGCCATGGACATTGAACCCTCCTAGGTCATCAAATCCTCTTTTGTAGCCATGGACGTTAAAGCCCCCTAAGTCATTGAATCCTCTTTTGTAGCCATGGACATGAACCCCTAGGTCGTCAAATCCTCTTTTGTAGCCGTGCACGTTGAAGCCACCTAAGTCATCAAATCCTCTTTTGTATCCATGAACAGTGAACCCCCCTAGATCGTCGAATCCTCTTTTAGCTTTCTGAACCTGAGTGTTGTGCGCACTGCTGTCCTGCTTGATGTCCTGCTGTCAAAGGTTTGCTTTACTCCATGCACAATGCTGCCGCCAAGGCTACCCAGACCTCTCTTGTAGCCATGCACGTTGAAGCCCCCCAGATCATCAAAGCCTCTCTTATCGTCCTGAACGTTCACGTCTTCTTCGCCATCCTCCAGATCGGGCTCAGCGACTTCACCCAGGGTGAAGAGCGTCACCTTGGGGTCCTTGACCTGCTCTTCCTGGGAGGCGTCCTCCTCGCTTCGCTTGTAGCCGTGCACCTGAAAACCGCCCAGCGTGTCAAGGTAGCGCTTGCTGACCCCGTCGGCTTTGCTGACGTCACTCTGCTTGGAGGTCAGCTGCGACAGGAACCGGGAGGACACATCTCGGGTGTCGCGAACTGAAACAATGAGAAAAGAGATGAATGAGAGATCATTGGTGCTGCTGCAGTGAGGATAATGTGAGAAAAAAATGTTGCAGTGTAGTAAGGACAAAACTGACAAACTGGACAAGTCTGGAGTGATCGACCAAATAGACCGTCGTGACTGTGGAGAGAACTATGTCGGGGAAACTGAGAGAAACCTTCAAAAAAACGCTTGACAGAACACAAAAGGGAATCATCACGAGTAGGCGCCCAGCAACATCAGTTCGATTATGACAACATCAACGTTCTCGAATGTGACAATAGATGGTTTCAGCGTGGGGTGAAGGAGGCTATACATATTGCCGCCAACAACCCCACACTCAACCGGGACCGGGACAGACACACCTTGCCATCGGTGTACAACACACTTCATTGTTCAGTCACATGACCAGGGTTCGACCCGTGGTCGTGTGCACTGAACGCGCCAGTTCACCCAGTAGCAACACCACCGCTGAAGAAGACGGACAGAGGTCTGTCGAGAGCTCCACGTAAGTGCTATTCCTAGTTGAGTGACCTGTTTAAATCTGGTAGTCAGTATGTGTAGTATGTTCATGAAAAAAAAATCGCGATGCACATCTGGACGAAAAACTTTTGCAGTCCTTACTTTTTAGGGTGAGTGAGATATGTAATAACTTTTAAGCTTTTGTCTGGGACGTGCAAACAATATAGAGACTGCACACTTTTGGACTTGATTATTGTTTTCTTCATGTTTTCTTGATTGATAACCACTGAATTCTATGAGAATTCAGACTTAGATAGTTTGCTATCTGCAGGTAAGCCACCACAATTTCCATTCATTTGAATGTTTCATAAGCACTTAACGTTACAAATACCAACACTGTTTTACATTTTCTGTCCAATTTGTTAACATATACTTTGCCACCCTCCATTGTAAGCTTGTAACTCTTCGGGATGAATATCTCTGATTTTTGTTTTCTCTTTTCTGTGGCTATGGGAAACAGTGACTTGATGTTCTTTCAACATTAACTGCTCCCTACTCCAACTTATTTGTGTTATGCCATCTACACGAAAGTATAATGATGCAGTATCCTTCTTGAGAAATGTAACAGTTTGTCATATGTTCAGTTTACATGCACAAAAATGTTACTACTGTCTATTTTTTTTTTTCGGATAACGAACAGAAAGTGTAATGTGGTTACATTTTGGTGCAAAACACCCTTGTATAACATACAATTTACAAAGGTGAGGACAATTCACTCACGCACACACACACACACACACACACACACACACACACACACACACACACACACACACACGCACGCACACGCACGCATACACACACACACATGCGCGCGC
>JADBJO010000862.1:150000-152500 GCA_016801955.1 Conus betulinus
ATGTCCGCCTGCAGTCGTCTCACTTTGCAACTTGCTTCAAGAAGCCTTAAGACGCGTCGTGTTTTGTCGTGCAATTTGTATGTCCCTCTTGTCTGGCGGATGGACCATAACTTCCTTTTGAAAACTGGTAATTAAACAGCTGGTTATCATTAAAAAAAAAAAAAAAAAAAAGGATGCTTGCTCTGAAGTCAAGTTGAGAAAGATCTTCAGACGGGGGTGAAGAACGAGCTGCATTCATTTCCTGGCTTTCCAGAAAGCGCCATCAAGATTCTGCATGAGTTTTTCTGTCAAAACCGTTGTACACATAATCCAGGACAATCAGGTACATGTTCCAATTATACTGTGTTTCGCTGCTTCGCTCCAAGATTTGATTCCTCGTCGTGAAAATGATTGATGAAGATAAGCAACTTTTTTTTTTTAACTGCCAGTGTGTCCTCCGAGAAGGTTTGCCTCAGGACGACTTGACATGGCCCCTCCCTGTGGATTGCCGGTATCGGATTTGCGGCGGGACGGGCCTGGCTGTGGCTGTGGACGGGGGCCTCGGAACGAGCGGCGTGGATGCAAATGCCACAGACGTGGCACCGAAGATGGGACAGCAAAACACACACACACACACACACACACACACACACACACACACACACACACACACACACACACACACACACACACACACACAAGCAAGCAAACAAAAACCAAAAAGATTTTTATTGCCAAGGTGAAAAAGGATGCACGAGCGCAACTCCAGAGTAACGCTGTTTACGGTACCTAGTCACCTAGACCAACATGCACACAAGAAGCACGCAAAACAAAACAAAAGTCCTAGTCCTATTTTTTTTCTTTGAAAACATATGATTAGCGTCCCATCAGTCTTTAAGGACACGCAGCGTCCGACGTGTGGCTGTAAGATAGGATGGGGCTGGAAGAAAGAGGTGGAAAGGTTTGGGGGTGAGTGGTGGGGATGGAGGCGAGGCGGCGGCGGGCGGGGGGGGGGGGGGGAGGGGGGGGGGGGGGGGGCTAAGGCATAAAGTGCAGTTGTTCGTGTCGTGGCAAGGAGTCACGCGAATCGGAGGGAAAGTTGCCAGCTTGATCATAATTCCTGCTATGACGCACGCACACGCCAGCAACTACAGAACAATTTAAAAAAAAAAAAAAAAAATTCACGACCATAAATGACGGCTTCTTCAAGATTGGAGCTCCCCTTTGATGTTGTACATTATCACGCGGAACGCACTGTCTAGTCAAAACAAAAAAAAAAATTCTAATCTCAGTATGACCCATATGAAAGCAAATTAATGCTCAGTGAGGTCAGGACTCAGTGAGCGATGATTGTGTAGTTTACAAAGGGAAGGTAATTGTTGTTCCTGTGATGTTTGTACATTTTCTTCTAAATCATTTCCACTGCTTAAACTTCTCCCTTCAAAGAGACGCGAGCGGACAGCAAAATGGAAAATTGTCCGATTCCAGGAAAAAGCTTTATATCCAATTCAATTCAATTTCTGGACTCCGGCACCAACTCTAGTCACAGATGATTGTGTGTGTATGTGTGTGTGTGTGTGTGTGTGGTGTGTGTGTGTGTGTGTGTGTGTGTGTGTGTGTGTGTGTGTGTGTGTGTGTGATAGAGAGAGAGAGAGAAGGAGAGAGAAAGAGAGGAGAGAAAGAGATGGGGGGGGGGGGGGGGGTGTGCGGGACCAGCCGCCGTGGCGAAGTGGTTAGCGTCGCGGACTCCCGGTTGGGAGGTCGTGGGTTCGAATCCCATCAGGGGAGTCATGTGGGTTTTTCTGCCCCGACCGGCTCCTACCCACAGCTGAGTTTGCTGCGGACTCAGTTGGGAAGACTGGGACCACACAGTCGAGTTTCATCAACTTAATGGATGCGTTTTGTGAGTGTTGCTCAAATTTCCTGACCAACACTGCAGGTGCCTGTATCTCTCGGGCCTGGTTGACGCCGGGATATATTATGAAAGGAAGCGTAAAGTACAGCCCTGTCACGTAGTCTCAGACCGAAATGGAAATCCGTAGCATCATCTTAATCATCCTCATTCTCATCGATCAGCATAAAAAAAAAAATGTCTCAAATTCTGTGGCCCTTCATGCCCTGCACTCACGGTGACCTCAATTTCGATGTCCTCTCCTCCACGTTTGTAGCTTTGGTTTGGTTCCGTCGGGGTCACTGGTATCGGCGAGTCCATGGGGGCCGTCGTTGGACGGACGTGGTGGCGCCCTCCGGAGGGAGAGCTCACTCACGCCGGTTCCGCGACTAAGCAATTATTGTCGTCAGTAGGGGGCTTAGTAGGTGGTGTCCTGCGTATGTTAGATCAGAACAGCCGCCACTGAACACCACCGAAGTGACTCGGCAGCAGTGCAGTGTCTCCTCTGGTGGGTTGCCTCTAGACGACTTGACATTGACTGCTCCCTGTGGATTGTCGGTGCCGGGGCTGCGGCGGGGCCGACCGAGCTGTGGCTGTGGACAGGGTGTCGGAATGATGAGCGGTGGGTGC
>JADBJO010000862.1:157500-160000 GCA_016801955.1 Conus betulinus
GATTTCCGTGGATGCGCCCAGCGAAAGCTGCTTCCTGTTCACATTTGAAACGAAAGTAGTCCGCCATTTAAAGTATAACGACTACACTGCTATTTGCTTGTTAGGACACCTGATTTTTCCCCCACTTGAACTAAAAAGTTCACATGCGAAAAGCCAAGTATAGCTTTCAATAGTTTCCATATTGGAATACTTGTTTTGTTAGCGATTATCGATTAGCTATGTTTTTAAAATCATGGGTGGGGAGAGAGACAGAGAGACGGACAGACAGACAGAGACAGAGACAGAGAGACAGACACACAAACAGACAGACAAAGTGAGAGAGAGACAGAGAGAGAGAAAGGATGACTTGTAGTAACATGCGTAGATTACGGGTTAACTAGCTATAAAGATGTTATGAAATGTGTAACAAGAGTGGATTAACTGGATAGCGAGTAAGACATGCGGAATACAGGTTTTGAGAGAGAGAGAGAGGGGGGGGGGTAGAGAGAGAGTGGTGGGGAGAGAGAATATGAATATCAAGGGCTCATTATATCTTGCAATCAGGGACAAGCAATGACGTAGGTGATAACAACATATGAACAGAAAAAAAACCCGTAGGGCAAATACACTTGAGGAAGTAAACAGCACACACACACACACACACTTCTCTCTCTCTCTCTCTCTCTCTCTCTCCTCTCTCTCTCTCTCTCTCTCTCTCTCTCTCTCTCTCTCTCTCTCTCTCTCTCCCATTCACACGTCCTGCTGGCAGACAGACAGACAGACAGACAGACCGACCGACAGAGAAAGCGGTGTCAGTTTTCCAAAGTGAAAGGGGCGGTAACAAGATCACCGTCACAGATAATCTTCCCCTGAAAGAGTCGACGTGGGAGATGACAATCATCCCCCCTTGACCAGCTAAAGGAGGGGGCCAGAGCCCCGGGGTGAGGGGAGGTTAGGGGTGGGGCGGATGCAGAGGGGGAAGGCAGGAGAGGGCGGAGAGGTGGGGGGTGGGGGGTGGGGGCAGGCTATCCGCCTCGCTGTCGTCCGCACAATTCTCGCCAATGTCCCCTCCTCCTCCTCCTCCTCCTCCTCCTCCTCCTCCTCCTCCTCTTCCTCCTTCCACCTGTCCTGCAGCCTGCCAAATGTCATTCGCTTTAGTGACTGCTACTGCTGCTACAGCTGTCTCTCAGGATGATTTATGTCCGATCTAAAACCTCTACACTACGTTGCAGATACAATGAGACGGATTCCCTGGCGTGGCGTGGGTGGAGGTAGTATGGTTTGGCACTATCGTGGCGCGCAGGGCGGGCTGGGGGGGAGGTCATTGGGGGGAATGACAAGGCAGCTTGGTGAATGCATAACTCTCATAAGGCTCAAGGTTTTCGTGACCAGGGATTTCCGGATTCCGTGTCCGATTCTCCCACGAGTCGACAATGATCTCAATGGTTGTCTTATGGATGGTACAGTAAACATAGAGCCTTCATGAGTAGTACACGTAGTGCACGTATCAATAGAAAGATAGAAAAATCGAAGTGGGTGGGGGGGGGAGCACGGTCATAGGCAAAGAAATGTATTGTAGAAAAACTGACTTTATAACGTAAACGAAAATATGCACGGGCATAAAACGAACATATTAGATGGTGCTTTAAGCCTGTCTGGTTTTTATTTCCGAGGAAGAGAGGATTTAATTTCCCACACTATTGTAATTTAACGATGAAAGGACATCGGCCAGTTCCATTTTTTGCAAACTTTTTTTTTCCTTTCTTCGATGGAAGATAGATAGCTATGTAGTATGTCAGTAGGTAGGTAGATAGACATAGGCATAGATAGATAGATATAGGTAAATAGGTAGATAGATAGATAGATAGATAGACAGAGGGATGCATAGATACAAAGACAAATACATTGATAGATACATAGATAAAGGTATACATACATACATACATACATACATACATACACACACACACATACATACACACGTACATACTTACACACATACATACGTGTGTACATACTGCTCACTCGACCTCAGACATGATTTCTCTTTTGGATTTTTTTCTCCGTCAAGGTTTGAATGAATTTACTCAGAAAACGCTGTAATGTTTTTGTCATGTAGCATTCAAATAAAGTATACGTCATGGTGGCACATTTCCTGTTTTACAAAATCCGGCGTCACATCTCGCCTGCCTTTCAAAAAAAAAAAAAAAAAAGGGGGGGGGGGGGGGGGGTAATTTGTGGGCAAGTTATGTCACAAGTCCTGGGGGCCGTACTTATATGTCGTCAGTAAACTTACTTCCACAACGAGATTAACTCCTGGGTACAAACCCTGTGGGTTCAGCGCATTCTACTTCCGTACCTATATCCTCTGGGTTTTGTCTCGGTTTCTACCTACGAAGTATTTAGAAAGTAAAGGGTGAAGGTCAGATAAAAAAGAGGTATTCCCTTCTTCTGCGCATGTCTTGAAATAACCGCCAACCTTCTGCGCATGCCCACAAACACGCTGACACAGACACACTAA
>JADBJO010000862.1:162500-167500 GCA_016801955.1 Conus betulinus
AATCAAATCCATCAAGATGATGAGGAAATAAAGCAATTTTCTGATTTAAGCAACAGAGAGAAAGAAGTCGGAAAAGAAGAAAAAATATATATTAATATTTCAAACAATGAAGAGGAAGACAGACATTTTCAATGCTCTATAAAATCCATGACAACCAGAAAAATGCAAAAAGAAAAATTAACTTTCATTGTTGATAACTTCAAGAGAACAAAGAAAATGAAATAAATAAAGAATTTTCATACTTCATAGCATCAATGTGGCGAAAAAAACAGTCAAGAATAACCTTAATAATGTATAGAATAAAGATGAAAAGGATGAATAAAGAACTTTGATGATTTATAGCATCAAGAAGAATAAAGCAAGAAAAGAAAGATGGAGAAGGAGGAGGAGGGGGGCAAGGCGGTGGAAGGGGAGGAGGAGAGGCGAGAAGACGGAGAAGAAGAAAAAGGAGGAGGAGGAGGAGGAATAAATAACTTTGATAATCTATGGTTCACAGAAAAAGGCAAAATAATAAAGAAACCTGTGGTGATTCATGGCACGTGGAAGAAAACGAAGAGACAATTTACGCAATTCACAGCATACAGAAAAAAAGAGAGATGATTTAATCAAAGAATGTAGGTAATGTACGGCATGGAACGAGACAGAAACAGCATTAATGGTTCATGGCATTAAGAAGACTAAGATCACCAAGGCCAAGGATTAAGGAACCTGTCATGATTCGTTGCGAAAATTACGAAAAGTGACAAGCAAAAAATGACTTTAGTGGTTCTTAACATGAAGAAGAAGACGACGACGAAGAAAAGGGATGAAGATTTGTAATGCCTCAAAAAAAGAAGAGGTCAAGAAAGGACTAAGACTTTTAATGATGTGTGACGTAGAGGAGAAGAGGAGAGGGATGCAGGGGGTGAAGAAGAAGTGACAAGAAGACTTCTGTCCAATGCATAGCATGAAGAAGAAGTTGAAGAAAAATCTCAGCAATTTTAACGATTGATAACATCAAAAAGAAAAAGACACAAAAAAAAGGCAGAAAAAAAAAGACCGAAGACAACAAAAGAATTAAAGAACCTAACAGTTCGCAGCATTAAAGAGAAGACGATAAAGAAAGGAAAAATGAAAATTTTAATGGTTCACAACACTGTCGCACTCTCCTTCTCTCTGAGAAAGAGCTACCTCCGTTTAATACACGGAAATTTTATTGTGACAAGGAAGCTGTGAAAAAAAATAATAAAACAACAACAACAACTGCAACAACACACGTAGATTTGCCTTTACGACCAATTTCGAATCGTACCTTAAGCTGAGAGAGCAAAGATCGTTCTAATTTGCCGTTGCTTGATCGGGGCAGTAGGTCAGTTGTCTGGTGTTATTTGCAGCCGATCGCTGCAATAACAGTTTCGCGTCTCCTGGTGATGCTACGCTCTCTCTAACGAACCGTTTGAAAGTGTCTATGTCGTCGGCAAACGAGTGGCAATGCTGACAATTGATGCCTGGGCTCAACGCGTTAGCGACGCACTGCGGAGTACGTCAGTTGGCGTCCACCAACCAATCCAAGGCTGTAATAAGGAGGACGTTTCTCTGCTCTTCTATCGGCTTCCATGTTGTAAGTCATGTATGTTTCTTTGTGTCAATCTGTCAACTCTTGGTAAGTTACGTGGTCTTTCTCTCTTTTCTTTCTTTCTTCTCTTTCTTTTTTTTTCTTCTTTTTGTTTTTCTAACGTATCAAAATTGTTGGTAAATGATGCGTCCTTTGGAGTCGACCGATCACGTCTGTGTTGAGTCATGTGTCTTAGTGTCGACCTGTTAAGTCTTTTGTAATTTGTAGGATTTTTTTTTCTGTTTTGTGTGTGTTAAAGTATTAATTTTCTGCTAAATTGTGTGTCTTTTTTGAGTTGACCGATCAAGTCTGACTTGGGTCATGTGTCTTTGTGTCAAAATGTCAACTCATTGGTGAGTTACGTGTATTTGTGTCAGCAAAAACATCAGTCCTGAAGACGGTCTATGAGCAAAACATTGATTTCCATTTGTGTGTGTGTGTGTGTGTGTGTGTGTGTGTGTGTGTGTGTGTGTGTGTGTGTGTTTTGTCTATTTTAAATCCTCTGGAAATCATCAAAGATAGTTTGTCTTCGTGTCAACGTATGTAATTTGTGATACATTTTGTTTCTTTGAGTCGGCCGACCGAGTCTTTGTAAAGTCATATGTCTTTGTACCTGTCTCTCATCACTCTGTAACATGTCTGTCTTTCAACTTACCTAACTCCTTGTTGAGTCATGTGTTTTGTGTCAACATATCAACTCCACATTATCTGTGTCTGTGTCGATCTGTCAACTTTTTATTCGTTATTGTGTCTACTACGTATCAATACGAAATCAAGCGATGAATCTTTTCAGTACACCTAATAACTTGTTAAATTATGTGTCTTTGTATCAGCTCATCATCGCTTTTCAAGTCAGTCATTTGCAATTCATAAAACTATCAACTCATTGTCAGTGTATGTATCTTTGGGATACCTATTGACCCTTTGTTGTTCTTAGTCTCAACCTTTCGACTCCTCGTTAAGGGGCCTGTCTTTGTGTCCGCCTGTTAGTTCCTTAAGTCACGTGTCTCTGTGTCAACTAATCAAATACTTGTGTGTCTGTATCCACCTGTGCACTTGCCTCGTCGGGTCACGTGCTTTTTTTTTTTTTTTTTTTTTTTTTTTTTTTTGTCAATCTGTCAGCGCGCCTTGTTAAGTCATGTGTCTTTGTGTCAACTTATTAACACCATGTTGAGTGCTTCAGTTTCCCTATCAACTGCGTGTTGAAAGTCAACTTTACTTGTACTCCCGATAAGAAACGTTTTTAAAAACAAGTGTCCGTGTCAGCCTTTCAATTTTTCTGTTGTGTTTCTTTGTTTCAGACCATCAGCTCCTTGAATGTCTGTATCTTTTGTGTCAACCCATCAACTCCATGTTTAAACCATACGTTTTTTGTGTCAACCGAAGACTTCCTTGTTATGTCTTAGAGAAGAACCATGTTAACTCCTTTATTAGTCATGTGTCTTTCTGTCAATCTGAAATCTTCTTAATCTGTTACGTATTACCGTATATCACGTGTCTTTGTGTCAGCCTATCAGAGCATTATTGCAAATCACGTGTCTTTGTGTCAGCCTATCAGCAAGTTATTTTTAGTCATTTGTCTTTGCGTCAGTCCATTACTGAAAATCACATGTCTTTGTGTCAGCCTATCAGTTTATTGTTGTAAATCACGTGTGTTGGTATAAGCCTATTACAGCATTGTTGTAAATCACGTGTCTTTGCACGAGCCTATCGGAGTTTTTTCTATATCAAAGGTCTTTGTCAACCACATATCTCTTTGTCAGTCTATGAGAGACTCATTGCAAATTACCTTTTTTCATGTCAGCATATTAGAACAATATTGTCAATCACATAAACGGAGGGGGGGGGGGGGGGGGGAGGAGAGCTTGCGAAAACATCACATTAATTTCACTCGAAATGCACTGAGGTATAGAGAAGTATTTTATGGATGCAAGAGTAAGGAATTACTAGATTCTATTGATTCATGAATTCCAGGTATGATGATTTACAGATATTCAGAACACGTTCAGATGAGCCTAGTTCTTTATAAGTTATGCTGCTGTTTTCCATTATGGGAATAATTGGCTTTTATCAAATTAATGTTGCTTTTGCTTTGCTGTCAGTTAAGTTCAGTAAATTTCACATCCGTTATTCCAGTTCAGAAACGCAGGATATATGACGTAGATAGCGACAGCAATAAGTCCTGTCAGTCAGCGTTCACAGAGCTCTTTAGAAATGGTTAAACTGCTGCAGTGCTTCACTGCGCTGTAGTTTACGTAACTGCATCAAAGAACAGAAACGAACAAAACCTAAACCCTGAGGAACGCCAATGTAAAGGACGGAGGGGGGGGGGGGGGGGGTAAAATCTTATAGTCGGTTGAGACTATTGATTCATTTTTCCAGATATGAAGTGAACGACAAAGCTGAAGTAGCTGAAGTTTTTTGTTTTTGTTTTGTTTTTAAACGTTGAAAATCAGTCCTATCAAACGCAGCCAACAAATCCAGTCTGCTGTGTCCTAAGGATAACATCTTGCTATGTACTCGGTTTCCGGTGATAACAAAATGTTCTGCGAATGTCTCGAGCATTGGCTGCCACGTGTGTGTGAGTGGGGGGGGGGGGTAAGATTTGTACATGGTGGGACAAGCTGGGAATGGTGAGCGGATAGAGGAGAGAGGGGACGTTTCTGCCAGAAAACCATTTCTTCGGTTTTAACGGTAGTCTTGCACTTATCCAGTGCCTGTTAATACGTTATGTGGACGGCCTGTGTTTCTTCCAATCAGTCTGTGACAAGTCTGGCATTCCATCAAGGACAAAGACGCCATGAATTGAAGGAGGGGGTGGAGGGTTAAGAGGACTGGCAACACGAGCTGTCTCCACGCACACGGCAGTGGCATCCTCTTCAGACAGGCTTCAATCTGTGCTGATGAGGGAAGGCACCACGGAGTAAACGAGGGCAAATACTGCACACCTTGCTAGAAGACTAAAGTTTCGTCTTGGAAGAAAAAAGAAAACTACCAGCCGTTTGCCTGTTAACCATCGGCTGACGTTTGGGGAGGAAAATACTGAGGACATTCTCCGAAGAGTACGATTCGTCTTTAAAACAAGAAACCAACGACGACATTTCTTTGATTTAATTGTCGAATCTTCCCATTTGGCAGACTTGCAGCTTCAGCATCATTATAGAACTTCCATAACGGTAACAGTCGTTTGCCTTGAAAGCATGGTCAAAAGAACAAGGGATAACAGAGCCGGGCTGGACACGTTTGGGGGTCAGTCACTACTGTGTGACGGTCACAGCACTTTCTCGCTTGTTTTAATGAGTACCTTGTCTTTTATATGCCAGAGCTTGACTTCAATCTGAGCGGGCCACTCTCTCTCTCTCTCTCTCTCTCTCTCTCTCTCCTCTCTCTCTCTCTCTCTCTCTCT
>JADBJO010000862.1:172500-182500 GCA_016801955.1 Conus betulinus
AAACTGTTGGAATTTCAAACTGGTGGCGTCGAATTTGGACAGATTTCTTCGCGCGAACATTTTCACATTGACGCTGTCATTTGTAAATTCTTCCTTGATCTGGTCAGGAAGAAGAGGGAAGGAAGGAAGGAAGGCGGACTGAGAAGGAATTTTTTTTTTCCGTTTTTGTTGTTGTTGTTGCTTTTAATTCAAGGTATTTGTTCAGGTAGAGTTCGTTGATGGGAAATGAATTCTGCGTGTATTCGTTGTGTGTGTGTGTGTGTGTGTGTGTGTGTGTGTGTGTGTGTGTGTGTGTGTTCGTTCGTTCTTCAATTTAACGTCTATTCACATAAAGTGATTTTAGACAGGTGTGTGTGTGTGTGTGTGTGTGTGTGTGTGTGTGTGTGTGTGTGTGTGTGTGTGTGTGTGTGTGTGTGTGCGTGCGTGTGTGTATGTACGGCGATGCGAATTTCATGTCGAGCGTGAAGTTATTGTCGCCTGTGATTTCCTGCCAGCTGTTTAAAACCAATGTCTGCTGGCCTTGACATGTGAGTCATGTTTGTTGTCAGCCAGTGTACTGACTTTGATGAGTGTCAAGTATCGTTGCTTTGATGATTACTGGGAGCGAGTGTTGATTGCTCTTGATCAAGCGAAGGGAGAGAACTGCACTGTGCTAGCAGACAATCTGCTGTGTTGTTCCAGCGCCTCATCTTGCGCCATCTGAATAACGCCGTCTCTCCCTACCAATCAGAAAGACGTGTACAGAACCCGGCGAATCACGTGACTCTCTCTCTCTCTCTCTCTCTCTCTCTCTCTCTCAGCAAATGGAAGATTTCTGAGCAGGCAATATGAATGTGTGTGTGTTTTTTTTCAAGGTCGATTATCTCAGTCCCCATTTTTTATTGGTGAAGATAATTTCGTTCCCAGTTTTTTTTTTCTCTTCCTCCCCCCTGTTTTTCCCTTTTAACTTTAAAAAAATTCACTGTTATAATGATCTTTCGGAAGTCGTTATTGTCATAACAGAGAGAAATTGACGAGCTGCACTTGTTCCCCCCCTCCCCCCACTCACCCCCACCCCCCACCCCACTACTACGTATCATATCATGGACAAAAGCATGGACAAAACACGAAAACGGAGTTTTGAAAAAAAAAAAACGGATTCTAAATATCGCTTTTTCCGCTTAAATATTACTTCATTCCCGACAAACACAAAACATATATTGTTTTCAAGGGTTAGAGGTCCTAGGAGAAATTTATCCTGAGAGATCTGTTCCAGAAAAAAAAAAATCAGAAGATAATACCATTTCCATAATAAGCAGAGAAAAATCAGAAGATAATACCATTTCCCATAGTAAGCAGAGTTACCTACTCTCAGTTTATGTGTCAGGGCAAAAAGATATCAAGAGAGTGAAATCGAAGTGCACGTGCCAGCATACTGATCGGGATTTGGAAAATTTGCACACTGCACCGTTTTTTACACCCATGTTCAGCATTTTGACCCTCTGGTTAAAACTGCTGTGCTGCTTGCTGGGGCAAAACTGCTTTAGGCATGCCCACAAGCATGATCTGTCCCACGGCGGGCGCCGGGGTCTCTCTCGCTGAACGCGAACGTTAAATCAATTACCCCCCTTGCAAACTTTCGAATATCGTCTATAGCGTTAAGCTTGATTTTCCTCGCCGTGTACCAAAGAGAGCAGCTACCTTTGATTGGCAGAGAAATGCATGTTTTCCTTCCTTCACCTCTGACCCGCTGCTCTTACCGCGGGTAGCATCTTCCTACGTTGGTCTCACCATCAACGTGTCATCGTCAGTCAGGGAAAATGCTGGTCTTCTACACAAACAATGCCAGTACTGGCCCGAGCTGGGAAGGCACAGCGGTGGGTATTGTTACGCGCGAAGCAACCCACATCACTTCGCTTTAATCATGCCTCGGGCAGAGAACGTCACTGCACGGTCCTCGAGGTTTCCAGACGCCCCCACCCCCACCCCTCCACGACTTCTACCCTGCCTCATACCTCCCTGCCTTGCGTATAATGCACTCAGAAACGTTTTCTCAACGTAATCACCACATAACCGAAATGGCTTGATTAAGAGAGAGAGAGAGAGAGAGAGAGAGAGAGAGAGAGAGAGAGAGAACGGACAGACAGACAGACTGACTGACAGACAGAGCGACAGACAAACAGAGCGACAGACAGACAAACAGAGCGACAGACAGACAGACAGACAGACAGACAGACAGAGCGACAGACAGACAGACAGACAGACAGACAGACAGACAGACAAACAGACAGAGAGAGAGGAGGTAAAGCAAAATTACCGAAGTGGGGGCGGAAAATGATAGCGTTTCATTACACAAATAACAAGATGGTTTGTCCAACTCAGGTCAGTGTCCTTTACGTAAACAATGAGATAATTACTTATTAAGCAAGGTACTCACGCACGGTGCCTGTGTAATCATAAGAAAAACAAAGAAGAAAACAGTAGAGAGAAAATAGTCCGCCCTCACAGTACGTAGTGATGCGGCCCTTCAGAGCAACCCGGAAAGGACCATGACGAACAATATGAGACAGCAAACGACGACATTGTCCACAACCACAGAAACTCATCCAACGACGCCATTACACGTCTTCGCTTGTGTTCAGTGTCTCATTTGGTCTGTTCTTTGCCGATCTTTAGAATGTAGCTGTTGCTGTATAAGACAGTCTCCAACTAGTACAACAGTGTATATTGGTACAGCATCTTCAAGACTGAAGCAACTCCAATAATCATGGTCCGTGCCAGTTCCAAGTATGTGTAGACTCTGAGTCCAGATGGAGACAAGTTAGACGAAAGTGACGCCTCCTATTGTGGAACGCTCTATTCTGTCCTGCCAGTGGGCAACTATAGAATCATTGTCATCAAACGATGTACAAATATTTTGGGGGTCCTCTGATTTCTCAAACTAGGCGGACCCGGCAATTTTGCTGTGACTAAGCAGAAAATAGACTCGCTTGATTTGGAGCACTTGAGGTGACATATTTGCTTCTGAAGCAGAGAGAGAGAGAGAGAGAGAGAGAGAGAGAGAGAGAGAGAGAGAGAGAGAGAGAGAGAGAGAGAGAGAGAGAGAGAGAGAGAGAGAGAGGATGGGAAAGATGGCAGTCAAGATTCGGAGAGACAGACAAATTGACAGAAACGAAACAGAGTGGCACCAACATATTGCTTTACATATTTATGTAATGTCCGGTTTAATGTGTGTGTGTGCGTGCGTGTGTGTGTGTGTGTGTGTGTGTGTGTGTGTGTGTGTGTGTGTGTGTGTGTGTGTGTGCTGTGTGTGAGTGTGTGTGTGTGTGTGTGTGTGTGTGCGTGTGTGTGTGTGTGTGTGTGTGTGTGTGTGTGTGTGTGTGTGTGTGTGTGTGTGTGTGTGGTGTTTTCTTGGTTCGTAAAGTGTAAATGTGTGAGTGTGTTTGGAGGGGAGGAGTGGTGATATATCATATTAAAAGCAAACTTTCTGTTGTGTACACATAGTTTTGTGTTTCACCAGAAATCCTAGTAATGGAATGCCATGTCAGTCTAACAGACATAAAAGCAGGCAGGTCTTTTGCCAGCAGATTATTTGTGGTCAGCAGCAAGTCTTTGGACTTGTTCAGGGACCTGGAAACTCTGGATTTCACGATTCACCGGTAAATGCAACTTTTCAGACTGTTCTGCAGCCCATCCATGAGGTGAAGGACTCTGAATTCAAACACGAATGAATCTTCTGTTTAACGTGTTTTTCACCATGATCAGTGATATTACACGGAATGTAAACACCCAGTGTATTTGTGCAGTAAAAGAACATTTTCGGTCAATGACTTTGTGCGGATCCTACAGTTTCTCTTTAACACCACGCAGAGCAGGAACAGCTCTTGATCCGTGAGCCTGAGATCTTTCCGGGAGAGCGAAAATCTGAACAGCAAAACCATACCGCTGGGGCGGTGTCTGTACTTGCGAAATTTTGAGCGTCTGTAGGCGAGAAGCTGCGGAGGGGATTGTACATTCACGCTTTCTGTCTGTCACCCCCCCCCCCCCCCCCCCCCCCCCCCCCCCCCCCCCCCCGCCCCCACAGTCCTTGTCAGTCAGTCAGTAAGGTTCGTCGTCAGTCAGAAATAAACTTTGAAGAACACAAAACTAAGGATAAAGTCCTATAGTCTGATGGCAGAAGGGTGAATGGAAACTGGAAGAGATTCATCTTGTCTGGGGTCTGACATGATGGAAGGTGGCACCCCCCCCCCCCCCCCCCCCCTTCCTGCCACCTTACCCTTCGCTGACCTGAATCAGTTATCCATGTCCTGTTAGGTGGACGGACAGACAGGGTTTGGTTTCCAAGCTGTGTGAAAATCCCACACGTCCAAGCGAGTGAAGTCATGACGGTCAGCCCTGCAGGCGGAAGCTCTAACCGTTTGACTGAGGGCCCCGCAAGGAATGGCAGCAGGATGTCAAATGGCTGATCACAGCATCACCACCATCATCTTCTGTACGTCTGAGATTTAAAAAAAAAAATGGTCAGTGCATTATCATTTGATTTTTTTTTTGTTTTGTTTTGTGGGACTTCAACGCCCTGTCGCCTGGTAGTAAATGCAGACATTAAAATGGAGGCATTTTGAAACTGAACATTTACACTTGATTCTTGTTTATGGCCACATGAGATGGGAATAGTGGTGGGGTCAGTGCATACGAACTGGAAAAAGAAAAAAATGTGTGGAAATGCAGCGTGTGTGCGCATGCAGAGAGAGAGAGCGTGCGTGCGCAGAGAGAGAGAGAGAGAGAGAGAGACATGACTTCCTCAATTCCCTCTTGACAGTGTAGGTTTTTTTTTTATTACTCCGCTGTCTTCCTTTCCGCCGGTAACACTCAGCTCAAGCCCCTGACAACGGCCGATGGAGGAGTGGAGGAGAGCGGACGAAAGGCGACACAGCGTCAGGCCACAGCGCAGCTGGCTAAACACACGCCAACTGTATTCAGAATGGGAAAGAAACACGAGCCAGTTGAAATGAAAGGGGAGAGAACACAAGCCAGTTGAAATCTAAGAGGAGAGAAACACAAGCCAGTGGAAATCAAAGGGGAGAGAAACACAAGCCAGTTGAAATCAAAGGGGGAGAAACACAAGCCAGTTGAAATCACGAGCCGGAAACACGAGCCAGTTGAAATCAAAGGGCAGAGAAACACAAGCCAGTTAAAATTTTAAAAAAAATTCAGTGAATCAGAACGAGGCGAATGCTCAGAGGACACAGCAAATACTGTGAAAAGGTATCCCATTACCGTTTTCTTTATGCAAAATATCTATTTTCCTTGGATAAACAGTTATCGTGGGCTTATGGACCCAATGTAACACCGTAATTAGAGGCTGCTGTGTGCATACGATCGTCCCCTCAGTCTGCTGTTGACCATGTGGTGCTGGTTCTGAGTTTGTTTGAGCCACATAATCAAGCGGTAATCATAAAGGCTGTAGCACGATGAAAAGTTTTAGCGGTTTATCCCACATACTCGTTTTCTTTATCGTGAATTTCTATATGGTCCATGTAAGATGTTCATTATCTAGCTTTTGAAGGAGATGAAATATATTGGATGCAATCTGTTTACATCGATTTTTGTGCAGCAATTTTTCTTTTCTTCTTTGTTTTTTGTCAGTCTTTTTTTTTTTTTGAGCACTTTCATCTGTAAAGAAATGTTCACACCGACCGACATTACTGTTTGTAAATATTTGGATTTGTTTTAATTTGTTACATAGACTGTGTTTCTGATTTCTCAAGGGGGGGGGGGGGGGGGGGGCGGGGGGGGGGGGGGGGGGGGGTTGAGGGGGGGGGGTTGAGGCGGCGGTTAACATTTGACTCGCTCTGATAGGATCCCTAAAACTGCCTGGTATGTAAAAACACATAATCGGAATGATTCTTTTTTTTGTCCATGTATCTGCAGTGGATTGTTTGTAATGTTGAATTTTAATGGGTTTGACGTTTCCTGTCGCTAGCTGTTTGAATATCATGTCGAATGTAAAATCAATGTCTCCTGTGATTACCTTGTAGCTGTTTGAACAGACATCTGCTGGCCTTGGCATGAATGTACAAATTGTTTTCCCCCACTGGATTGAATTTGGTGAGTGTATAACAACTACCCTTAGTGACAGTGGAATTATTCTTTGTCAGTGTATAATTGGTTGAAGGATGTGGAGCGCGCGTGCGCGCGTGGTGTGTGTGTGTGTGTGTGTGTGTGTGTGTGTGTGTGTGTGTGTGTGTGTGTGTGTGTGTGTGTGTGTGTGTGTTACAGCATTTTACAAGGGATTGATTTTTTACTGGTTTTGGTACAAGGACAATAATTTGACCGTTGACTATAGGCAATTAATCACATTAACTTATAAAGATAAACATTAATTAATGTTACTTTAATAACGTAAATGGCAAATGTACTATTTCAGAATGGTGACCAAGTAATGTAAGTCAATGTAAAAGATGCATTTTTTCTTCAGTGATACGCCAGTGACTCCCCACTGAGTTATAGGAGAAGGAAGAAGATGAATTATATCAGTATAGTGGATGTTAACTGTACTACACGGTTCATGGCTGAAGTGGAAATATTGGCCATAATTACCGAAGCTTTATCATCATCCACGGCGCAAAATTATTGGAAAATGATGTTAAAGCCAAGAGAGAGAACAGCTTGTGTGAGCAGAAATTCTAGTCTGTCATGTCCACGTCTTGTGTCCATGACTCGCCCACTAAACTCCATCCACGCACCAGCATCCTCTGTCAGCGTGATTGTTTGTCACCATCCGTGTGTCATGGCAATCAGGAAAGCTCTTCTCTTCTGCACGAACGTGGCTCCTTCTAGTCTCAGCCGGGGACCCAGAGCGGTGAGGTTTGCCTCCAGATAAATGACCTACACCACCTCGCTTTCATGCCTTGGGCAGCAAATGGATGAGGTCAAGGTCCCTCGCTGTCTCCAAGGTTCCTATATCCGTCCATCCCCATTCTCTCTCTCTCTGTCTCTCTCTCTCTCTCTCTCTCTCTCTCTCTCTCTCTCTCTCTCTCTCCCCTTAATGGGAGAATGCACTGGCATCCACTTTGTCAACATGTTGGCAGCATCACTGAAATAGCTCGACGGAGAGAGAGAGAGAGAGAGAGAGAGAGAGAGAGAGAGAGAGAGAGTAAAGGAGAATTGCCGAAGTGGAGGGTGAGTATGCTAGTGTGTCTTTGTAGTGATAACAAGATGGTTTGACCAACGCATACTGTTGGCTCCATGGCACCAAAATGTGAGAGAATGACTTCACCAAAACAGTCACTCCTGGTGCCTATCCAGTCAAAAAAAAACAAAATTCTGGAGAGAAAACAGGCCACCTTCACAGCACATAGTGTCAAACTTCGACAGTAGAACTCCGAATGTAATTGCGAAAAAGATAGGCAAGACCAAGCAACAACGTTATAAAAAGGAATGATGAAAACCCATCCAATAGTGCCTGTACACGTGTGTCGTTTTTACTGCTTCATGTCTTCTGCACTTTGCAAAAACTGTCGAAGTGTACATCTGTACAGTATCCCGACATAAAATCTGATAAAGACAGTACCTAGGTTTATGCAGGTGTAAAATACAGGCTTTTATGTTTTCGGACAAAGGCATGTAAGACAAAAGCGACGCCTACCGTTGTGGAACAACACATTTTCTCTCCAAAAAAAAAATAACAACTATAGAACCATCCTCATTATATGACGCACAACTATCCTAGAGGCACTCTGGCTGCTCAGATCGATCCAGAAAAATGTGCGTGGCCATAGACTTTTTTTTTAGATTTGGGGCACTTGAGCTGACATACACACTTCTGAAGCACCGAGAGAGAGAGAGAGAGAGAGAGAGAGAGAGAGAGAGAGAGAGAGAGTTCTGTCGCCCTACTGAAGCTTTCATGACGTGCACTTCACTGGTTTGTCACCAAGAATGAAAGTAATGGAACATCCTGTCACTTCAACAAACCAAATGCAGGCAAGCCATTTGCCAGGATAAATATCAGTGGTCCGTGGCAAGTCTTCGGACTTCTTTGGGAACTGTACCCTCCGCCCTCAAACCTCTCCAGTAGACGGGGGGACTTGTTAGCGCTGTTCTGGAGCTCATGAGGGGAAAAGTAAGTTTTGGATTCCAAATCCCAGTGTATCCCCACTGGTAGAAGAATCTTTCTTCATAATCAAGATTCTGTGCAGACTATAGTCTGTTCAATACTGCGCAGGATACGAAGAGCTCTTGATCTGTGCCTGGGAGTCTTTTGGGGTGATGGATACTGTGAACAACAAAACTGCTCTCGTCGAGGCAGTGTCTGTACCTGCGGAATTTTGAGAATCAGTAGGTAAGGGGGTAGGAAGGGAGGGGACTGTGACTTCTCCGCTTCACTTCAGAATGTTCCAGTGCTCGTCATGCAGGCAGCGTTGTGGCAGTAATTTTTTTTGTTGTTGTGTTGTTTAAATATTCACAAGAATAATTCTTGGCGAGTCTGCCAAAATCAAGAACAAGCAAGTAACAAGACAAAAACACGACGCGTTTCGACCTCTTGAGTGTTTTCAGGTTATCTGAAGAAGGGCTAAGAGGTCGAAAACACGTCGTGTTTTGTCTTGTACCGTGTTTTGTCCTTTTCGGCGGACTCAACAAGAATCTTTCTGAAAAAATGTGTTCCAATTCCCGCCTGCAGTCATCTCACTTTGAAACTAACTGGTTTCGTTTTGCTGTTGCATGTTTTAGGAAAAACCGTAGCCGGGTGGCCACAGCGGCAGTGAAGACTTAGAAATCCACTGTGTCTAGGGTGTGGCATCATGCAATGCAGGGCCCACCATGATGCAATGCAGGGCCCACCATGATGCAATGCAGGGCCCACCATGATGCCATGCAGGGCCCACCAAGATGCAATGCAGAGCTCACCATGATGCAATGCAGGGCCCACCATGATGCAATGCAGGGCTTACCATGATGCAATGCAGGGCCCACCCTCTCCCACCATTCCGGGCGTTGGCTTTTAACAGTTTGGCCGCGGGTCCCACAAGGAGAAGTCACAGGATATTAAACAGCTGTTCATCGTGTCAGCAGCGCCCTCCCCTGTGGCTGAAGGGACGACATGGCCAGGGCGTGAGGTCTCACGAGGGGAAACCATTTCAGCGCTTAGTCACGCACTGGCGACTTGCAGACATTGAACTGAGAGCATTTTGATGTTGAAATGTTCCCTTTGATCGCTTCAGTAGCGAGTTTGGTTGGGTGGGAAACAGAGGTGGGGGAACAAAGAAAGAGATAGGGGAAAGAACGTGCGCACAGGGACGCACGGAGAGAGAGAGAGAGAGAGAGAGAGAGAGAGAGAGAGAGAGAGAGAGAGACAGACAGACAGACAGACAGACAGAGAGGCAGACAGGCAGACAGACAGCCAGCCAGCCAGCTAGACAGACAGACAGACAGACAGAGAAAGAAAGATGATTTCTTCACTTCCGCTTTTGACTGTGGGGGATCCTTTGCACGCCTCTTCTACTCCACCAATGACATCCAGCAAAAGATTCCGACCATGACTGGCAGAAGAGAGATGGAGAGCAGATTAATTACCCCACAACAGGATGACCAGAGAATACCTAACTAAGCACAAGCTATATCTGCTCTATAGACGCCAGAGAAAGCAGAGCAGCCAGTTGCAATTTAAGTAAAGAGAAACACAAACCAGATGAAATGAAAGAGTAGAGAAACAACTATGTCTGAAAACGAGGTAAAGACACAAAAGACACAGTGCGTAAAGCGGTTAAAAAAAAAGGTGCTGACCCCTCTGTAATTGGGATCATGCAGTCAAGCTGCACATTCAACAAATTCAATACTTACTACCTAAAATCATTTCCTTTGTCCTTCATTTCTGTACGGACTATACAGGATATTGTATATTCTGTGAAAACAAATTTACATTGACTCTACAGAATGGTGTTTTTGGCATCGATCAACAGCTTGCTTTGTGCGAAAGTTTTCAGACTCAAAGTTGTCGTTCAGGAAAACTGGTTTTTTTTTT
>JADBJO010000862.1:187500-192500 GCA_016801955.1 Conus betulinus
TCAAGGAGTCGGGAAGCAAATATGTCGACGATGTAACAACGAAGGTAGATAAGATATGACAACACTTGCTTTCGTGGGGGGGGGGGGGGGGGGGGGGGGGGGGGATAATAGCTTTTTCCTCAGAAAAAAATATTGATGATGAATGATTTCCTTATTATCACCGTTTTCTTTGATCGATAATAACTGTTGTTGTTGTTTTTTTTTTTTTTTACTTGGAAAAATAAGGAGGGACTCACAATGGGTTTACCAGCCACAACGGTTCTCTAAACAGACGCTGCTCCCTCCAGCATAATCACTTTTTTTTTTGGAGATAATAGTGATGACGATGATTGATTTCTTTATCATCACTGTTTTCTTGATGATTGTAACAATTGTTTTTTCTTGGAAATATGGGGAGGGGGGGGGTGGATACTTATTACGGGCTTACCAGCCATAGTGCTACCCTAAGAAGAGGCGGCTTCCTCTAGCCTTTCACTAAACACGAAGCGCTGGCCTCGAGTTTGCTTTGGGTGCCACAAGCAAGCAGAGAGATCTAAACTAATATTGCAGGCTTCAGTACAATTAGCGTGTGACTGCGTACGGCACGCAATCATTTCCTTCGTTATTAAATTCTTTATGGTCTATCTGAGATATTAAGTATTTTTGTGTATTCTGATGTGCGTCCGTTTCCTGTCGCCTGTGTTCTAGTGATACGGTTTGCAAATGTTTTAGGATTTTTGTTCAGTTTAATTTGTTTGGACTTTTTTTTTTTTTGCGTGTTTATCCAATGTTTTATGCGGCAAGTCTTCACATAATTCTACATTTAGCTGATGCATTAAAAAGATCAAAGATTATTTTTGTCCATGTAAGTGTGCATTTCTCTTTAATGTTTATTTGTAATAGTTTCACTCGAATGGTTATCTTTTTCCTGTAGGCAGCAATAAAAATGTCGTGTGAAATGTACACTCAGTGGTCGCCAGTGGTTACCCTGTGGCTGCTTAAAGAGAAAAGGGCATCTACAGGCCTTACAAATGTGTGTAGCGATTTTTGTTGCCCGGTTTTTTAATTTGCTGAGTGTTGAATTTCTGCCCTTGGTGATGGTTGAGTTGTTGATTTTTTGTGTTATTATGTAACTTGGTAAGGGACGTAATTGTTGTCTTTCAGGTAAATTTTCTTTTAATGTAATAGTTGTTGTTTGAATTAGTCTGCTCTTTTTTTTTTTAGCAAAAAAGGACAAGAAGTGTCATTTTTAATGTACTGGATTAATCAGACAAATACGGCAAAACAAGAATTGTACGACACTCATAAAGTAGATTGAAATCAGATATTGAAATATATTGGACTGAGCTGACTTTCTCAACATAGAAGACAAAAATGCTATGCTACAGTCGACAAATAATTGTCAGTAATACAGCTCAGACAATTCATGAATGAAGTAAATCTCTATCTGAACAGTTCTCATCAGCAGCATGTGCATTTTTAGGGAGAAGGTGTATATTGTCCATGATAAACCTAGGGGGAGAGAACTGCTCTGTGTGAGTAGAGATTCCGATCTGTCGTGTCCAGACTCAAGTCTCCTCTCTCTCGTCCACTTTCCCCCTCCTCACTCTCCACTCCCTCCCCAGCACCAGCAGTCCCTCTCTGTGTGACCGTGTGTCACCATCAACGTGCCATCAGCAGTGAGGGAAACGCTCCTCCTAGACAAACAAGGCTCAATCCGCCCCTAGCTGGGGACACACAGTGGTGGGAATGGTTTCCAGAGAAATTACCCACAACACCTCGCTTTCACGCTTTGAGCAGGAAATGGATGGGGACAAAACCATTACATGGTCGTCGAGATTCCTAGAATCCTATTCTGTTCCCCTTCCGCTCCACATTTCTTATCCGTCCATCACCACATCTCACACACTCTCTTTCCTGATGGGCAAAATGAACTGACACCTACTTCTCTCTTGACTACAGAGAGAGACAGAGAGAGAGAGAGAGAGAGAGAGAGAGAGAGAGAGAGAGAGAGAGAGAGACAGACAGACAGACAGACAGACAGACAGACAGAGACAGAGACAGAGAGAGAGAGAGAGAGAGACGGAATCGCCCAAGTCGAAAACGATGGAAACTGATAGTGTACTGTTGCATAAATAAGAAGATGGCTTGCCCCAACTCATTCCCGAGTCCATTATAAAAAATGTAAGATAAATACTTCAGCATGACAGTCACACATTACCAACAAATGTGAGATCATTACTACTTCAGCATGACAGTCACACATTAGCAACAAATGTGAGATCATTACTTCAGCATGACAGTCACCTCTGGTGCCTACCCAATCCTAAGAACAAAAAAAAAAAAAAAAAAAAAAAAAAAAAAAAACGCAGAGAGAACAGGCCGCCTTCACGGCACGCAGCAGTGTCGCAGTCCCCTGTACAAGGCCGACAAGATTATGGCGAACGAGGTGGGCGACGGCAAACAAACGACATTGTCCACAACTACGTGAACTCATCCAACGACGCCGCCATTACACCTCTTCGCTGTTTTTAGTGCCTCGTTTGTTCGGTTCTTTTGCAAACTTTCAGAGTCTAGCTGCCGGCGTATGAAAGTCCTCAGTCCAGCAGTGTATACTGGTACAGCATCTTCACTTGAAGAACAGCCACTTGGATAAGTGCCAGTTTGAAATGTTTACAGACTTTTTATGAATCCAGACATAGGCATGGTGGACAAAAGCAAAGCTGACTATTATGAAATGACTTATTCTGTCCAGGCAAGAACGGTTCTGGAACCATGGTCATCAGGCTGTATACAAATGTTTTGGAGGCACATTGATTTCTGAAATTAGGTTGACCTAGCTGATTTGCTGTGACTGAACGCGAATAGATTTCTTTCTTAAATTTCTGAAATTAGGTTGACCTAGCTGATTTGCTGTGACTGAACGCGAATAGATTTCTTCGATTTGGGACACTTTAGTTGACATGTACATTTTATCAAGCTGGGAGAGAGAGAGAGAGAGAGAGAGAGAGAGAGAGAGAGAGAGAGAGAGACAGACAGACAGACAGGCAGTGAGGGGAGGTGGAAAAGTGGGAGACATAAGACAGAGGACAGAGGGGGGGGGGGAGGAAGTGGGACAGACAGACAAACAAGACAGACAGAGACAGGGGGAGCCAGACGAGAGAGATGAGTAAGAGACATACACACACACACGCACGCACTGACAGGTAGACCGACAGACAGGCAAACTGAGATTCATTGCTAGAAATTCGTTGTTGTTTTTTTTCTAGTAAAGGTGTGTGTGTGTGTGTGTGTGTGTGTGTGTGTGTGTGTGTGTGTGTGTGTGTGTGTGTGTGTGTGTGTGTGTGTGTGTGTGTATTGCCAGTAACACCTAGCAAAGACACCAGCAATGGTTAACAGAAGCGAGGAGGCAAGCGAATTACAGACAACACAGTAGGCTGAACAAAGAACAGAAAATTCAACAGCAGCTAATTGCAAGAACATGAGAGGGAAGCACAACCAGCTAAGGTCAACGGAGAAAAAAAATGCAAGCCAAAAAAAATTTCCGGATCCATCAATGAGTCAGAAAGCAAACACATAAAAGGGAGAGTGAGTAGGTTAGATAAGATATCGTAGCACTGCTTTCGTGAGTGATAATGACTTTTTTTCCTCAGGAAAAATATGGACGGTGATTGCTTTCGTTATTATTGCTCTTTTCTTCATCAGTAACGATTGCCTTTCTTGGAAAATGGGGGAGGAGGAATACTTGTTAAAGGCTTACAAGCTTCTCTCTAAACAAAAAGCGACTGCTCCGAGTTTGCTTTGGCTGACACACTCAAGAAGAGTGGTCAAAAATAGCTCACCCTAGGTTTCAGCCCGATTATGTGTAACTTCATATCACACACAATCATTTCTTATTCTATCAAATCCTTTATGGTCTATCATGCATTCCTGTATAATGGAATATGAGTCCGTTTCTGTCGCCTGTTTCACACTGGTACTGTAGTTTGTAAACGAATGGGATTTGTTCAATTCAGTTTATTTGTTTTGCTTCCTTTGTTTATTTATTTTTGTTTGTTAAACCTAACAAAACAATTGTCGTCATGCTGGTGTGCAGGTTTCAGGGAGAAAGTGTTTATTGTCCAAGATAATTCCAGGGGAGAGAAATGCTCTGTGTGTGAGTTGAGATTCTGATCTGTCATGTCCAGACTTGTGCCTCCATCTCTCGCTCACAGCCCTTTCCCTCCCTCTCCACCCCCTTCCCCAGCGGCAGCAGTCTCGCTCTGTGTGACCGTGTGGCACCATCAACGTGCCATCAGCAGTCAGAGAAATGCTTTTCTGCACAAAGATGGCTGGTGCCAGCCCCAGCTGGGTACACACAGCAATGAGAATTGTTCCCAGAGAAGCTACCCGCAACACCTCACTTTCATTCTTTGAGTAGGATACGGATGGGGTTAACGCCATTATACGGTCGTCGATCTTCCTAGACTGCTATCCCATTCCCCTCCCTCTCCACAATTATTCTTACCCTCCTACCACCACTCCTCACACACTCTGTTTCTTAATGCAAAGAATACACGGGAGTCTGCTTTGTCGTGACTGTGCAAACACACAGAGAGAGAGAGAGAGAGAGAGAGAGAGAGAGAGAGAGAGAGAGAGAGAGAGAGAGAGAGAGAGAGAGAGAGAGAGAGAGAGACGGGACGGAACTGCCTAAGTGGAAAACGATGGAAACAATAGTGTGCCATTACACAAATAACAAGATGGCTTGCCCCAACTCATTCCGTCGAGTCCATTAGCAAAACATTGTGAGATAATTACTTCAGCATGACAGCCACATCTAGTGCCTACCTTTCAAATCTCATGTGCTACCCAGTCACATCTGGTGCCTACCCCAGTCACATCTGGTGCCTACCCCAGTCACATCTTGTGCCTACCCAGTCACATCTGGTGCCTACCCAGTCACATCTCGTGCCTACCCTAGTCACATCTCGTGCCTACCCAGTCACATCTCGTGCCTACCCAGTCACATCTCGTGCCTACCC
>JADBJO010000862.1:205000-210000 GCA_016801955.1 Conus betulinus
GAATGGTTAGTGCGCTCAGCTGTGAAACTATGACTCTTGAGTTCGAACACTCACTGAGTCTGAGTCTTTACGGCTTTAGAAAAAAAAACGTGTCTGTTTTACCCAGCAGTGAATCGGTACCTGATTCAGTTTAGAGAAAATTCAGGCGGTGGAGGAAAAGGGTTGAGCATCATCTGCCATAAAGCCGTTCCTTAGACATGGTGAATCTGTGGTGAATCTCTCTACCGGGTTACCGCTCTCTAAGCGAGAAAGCTTTGGGTCTGTAATCAAGTTCGTCATCGCTCGAGTGCTTGAAAGGAACCACAGAATTTGATTTTGGCCACCACACCAGCAAGTCGTTAGTGCTAACGGGACACTAATATTAAGTGTGTGCTTGACTCGTCCAGTGAAAGGTTGAACTGGGGTGACAACAATCGATTTCTGTAAATGTCTGAACCGTGGAGATTAGTTTGTTCAGTGCGTAGTGTGTGTGTGCGTGTATGTGTGTGTGTGTGTGTGTGTGTGTGTGTGTGTGTGTGTGTGTGTGTGTGTGTGTGTGCGTGCGCGCGCGCGCGGGCGCAGGCTCACTTAGCTGATATGCTTCATAAATTAATGCCCAATGACATTGGCCGTAGATCTTCAATACATGTTTTAATAATGCATTCATATTTGTTGCCCGAACACACACACACACACACACACACACACACACACACACACACACACACACACACACACACACACACGCACGCACGCATGCACGCACGCACGCACACGCGACCATAAATCATCTCACAAAATACTACTCGGTCCGAAAATTTTGTGAAATATTGTTGCTTTTGTCGTTATTTATTCTAAACATCACCTTAATCAACGAACACCCATTGCCATGATTTACGAATGATAAACAACATGACCTTGACAGCCACATTCCAACAGAACGCACATGTCATCACTCAAACGTAATGAAAACATCAGAATGAAACCAGATGTAATCCAGGTCAGATCAGACCCGTCACACTCGCCCAGCGCCAGACGAAAGCCACAGATCAGCGTGAGTATATTCCGATAACAAAACAAGGCCACAAGGGGAATTAATTAGTGTGAGTAAAGGGGAAGCAACATAGTGCGTTGTTTTTTCAAACCTCATTCATTCTGTTCGACAGTCTCATCAATTCTGGATGACGCAGCCATCTATTTTCTCCCCCTCCCCCCTCCCCTTTCCTCCCCCCCCCCCCCCCCCCCTTTTTTTTTCCCACTGACCCTTCCTCTGTTTGGTCCAATTCTGAGTTTGGATGTGGAGGTCCCAAATGGAGTTTGGATGTGGAGGTCCCAAATGGAGCAAATTGAGGGAGGGGGGGGGGGGGGGGGGGGGGGGGGGGGGGGGGAGAAAAAAGGAATGAAAATGACGACAGTGGGCGTGAAAAAAAAATGGCAACTTGTGATCAGGAGGAAATAAAAGCTCGATCTATTTTTAATTCTGGCAGCTCCAGTGTAGGCAGCTTTCACAAACTCGGGAGTTCTTCTGCTGTGTGAAACATGGTCGCGCCACGTGGTAGGGCAGTTTGCTACAGTGACACTGTTCAATTTTCAGTTTCAGTTTCAGTGTCATCACCAAGTCCTCACTGAGTACGAGTCAGCAGCCCATATACGCTACACCACAACTGCTAAGTCATGAGAGAGGGTAGTAGTGTGCATGCGAGTGTGTGTGTGTGTGTGTGTGGTGTGTGTGTGCGTGTGTGCGTGTGTGTGTGTGGTGTGTGTGTGTGTGTGTGTGTGTGTGTGTGTGTGTGTGTGTGTGTGTGTGTGTGTGTGAGAGAGAGAGAGAGGTAGAGAAAGAAAGATAGAGAGAGAGACAGAGACAGAGAGACAGAGACAGAGACAGAGACGCAGATAGACAGAGACAGAGAGAGAGAGTTGGTGTGTGGTGGTGTGTTGTTGCGTGGTTGTGTGTGGGGGGTGTTTTGTGAGGTGTGTGTGTGTGTGTTTGTGTGTTTGTTTTGTGGGAGAGCGTGGAGAGAGGGGGGGGTGGTGAAATAGCCGGGGAGGAGATGAGAGAAGAGAGAGAGAGAGAGAGAGAGAGCAACAGAGCCAGGGAGCTTCTATTAGCAATAGATGTGAACAGGGTGAGTTGCTCACTTGTGAAGCGTAACTGTCAAACACTGAGTGAATACAATGAGTGTTCTATACATTCATAGTCTACAATTATAAGACTATGAGAACTTCAACCTTTTAACTTTTTTTTAAAACGTTAACAAGTTGACGTTTAACACATAACGTTGAATCCATGTAGAGAACAACAACAAACAAAAATCTACTGGTAAAAACAGAAAAGTAAGGTAAATCCGATAATTCAAACGCAAGTACATACGCGTTTGAGACAACCGGTATTCGTAAGAACAAAAAGGGTAAAAAAAGAAATGAAGTGAAAATGGCATGTAGTCATCGTGAAACAAACAGATGCAATCTGTCACCGGGTCAAAGTCAACTCTGGAGAACGGTGGCACCAGTATTCACAGACACACGTCTGTGGCCCCCCCCCCCCCCCCCCCCCCCCCCCCCCCCCCTACCCCAACCCCAGAGCCCACCCTCTCCTTGCCGCACCCCTCTCCCACACAGACGCCATCAGAGCTATCATTTTCGGCACTTTATCTTGATTGACTACAAATGTGTGCAATATAATCAATGCACTGATTGTGGAATCCTTTGTTGATTGGTTACAAATGTGTGCAATATAATCAAAGCACTGATTGTGGAATCCAACACAAAGAAAGAAAGGCTTATTTACAAGAAAATACGATTTCTGTAATGAAACACAAAAAGGCGCCCTCTACCACCTGAAAAAAAAGAATGCATCTATAATGCCGTCTGCCTTAGGCGCGTTCACTGAGAACCTGGTCAGTATCTCTGGTCACTGAGAGAGAGAGAGAGAGAGAGAGAGAGAGAGAGAGAGAGGGGGGGGGGGGGACCGCATGCCGGTAATAAACAGTATCTTCCAGTGTGTGGGAATTTTACTGAAGGCGCGCGCCGCCTGAGATTGGTGTGATCAACAACACGTGCTATGCACGCGGCTGTGGAAAACAATGGGCAGGCCATGTTATCCGCAAGATGGTGGGCATTGCTGTTAGACTACGGTCAGCTGGTCGTGTAAGGGGCCCACGTTCGTCCCATCCTAGACATGCACGCTGTGCGTGGTGTTTCATGTATGGGCAGTCAGTTTCGGTGTCGGATAAATTGTGTTCCATCCCCGATCAACACCAATTAACCACTTAATGTCACGTGACTTTGTTCCGTAGGCCAGTACTTTGTCCGATCTGTTCCTCTGTCCTCCTCTGTTCCAGAGTGAGGTGAATGAAGGCGGAAATTAAAAAACATTTTCAGAAGAATGTTAGTGATTCCGCAAGACAAGGTGGACAAACAGATTACAAGACAAAACATGATGCGTATCGACCTCTTAGGTCTACTTCAGGTTTAAAAAAAAAAAAAAAAAACATCCAGGGCAATGAAAACGAAGAACAAACAATCCCTTATCTTCTCTTTGGCTCAAGCTGGGTGTTGAATGGAAACGAGGCCCATGGTCCCCTTCCTAACGGCCTGAGAGCTCGAAACGCCTCGTGTTTTGTCTTGTAGTCTGTTTGTCCGTTTTGCCTTGAGAAATCACTAACAATTCTTTTTTTAAAATTCCCTGTTCCAGACCAGTCTACAGGAAACAGTGGAAGGCGCCATCCCATAAAGATGGAAGAAGTCCAGAATGGCCACACGAAGGAATGGATTGAGTTATAACCACCTCTAACTTGTTACTGATAATTGAGGAGAGTGGGATGTCAAGATCTTTATCTGCCCAAACTTTCCATCACACGGACTTACTGTTCTAGGTCAATATCAAAATTAATCGAAGTGTGTCACACAGAAGTGACGTATTTGTGATAGCAATATTCGCAGTTTGGTTTTTTTTTTTAAGCCGAAATCGCTCGTTGCTTCTTATCACAGACGCAGTAGCTGCTGATGTACTTTGCTTCGCTGTCATACCTGTCGGGCTTCATCTCCCACACAAAATGATATATCCAGAGGAAGAGAGGGGAGAGAGAGAAGGTAGGCGAGCGCGAGAGGAGTGTCAAATAAGAGTGCTAACAGCCATTCCCTGAATCTGAAAGATCCAAAGAGGAAAGTAGTCAGATGGATGGGATCGGCTTAAACCAAAGGCATTTCTCACTGCGTGTGAGAGTGGGAGTCATGCAGTAAAAACTTGGCATTACGAATGTAGAGGGTTTTTTTTTTTCACGTTCAGTATCAGCAGTCTAATGTATGGTTTCTGTTCAAAACAAAAAAAAGAAGAGGAATATCATGTTCCAGCTATTCTTTAACTCCCTTACATTTGTTCAGATTAATGGCGCTCGTTTTATGATTTCCTATGTGATACCGTCGTCAAGACGCTCAAAGATACACATAGAATCCTCTCCTTTTTATCGTTTGACAGAAAAAAAAAAGTTCATTGCTGTTGGGGTCTGTTTTTTTTTTAGCTCTTTCTCTCTCTTTCTCTCTCTCTCTCTCTCTCTCTCTCTCTCTCTCTCTCTCTCTCTCTCCCTCTCTCTCTCTCTCTCTCTCTCTGTGTAAACCAGTACAGTTTACAGTAACTCTTGTACTTGTACAGTAACTCTTATGAGTTAACAGTTGAAGTGTAGCGTATATGGACTGGCTCGCCCTCCGTGAGGACACTGTGATGACACTAAAACTGAAATTAAGGAGAACTGTGTCACTGTGACAATTGCATTACCACATGACGTGACTATGTTTCACACAGCAGGAGAACTGCGCGTTTGTGGAAGCTACCTATATCGGAGCTGCCAGAAACTAAAGATAGATCGAGCTTTTTTATTTCCTCTTGATCACAAGTTGCCATGTTTATTTCACGCCCACTGTCGTCTATTCCATTCCTAATTTTTCTCAGTTTGCTCCATTTGGGACCCTGATTCTAAACACAGAATCAGTTTAAGCAGAGGAAGGGCCGGGGGGGGGGGGGA
>JADBJO010000862.1:215000-232500 GCA_016801955.1 Conus betulinus
ACTGTATATAGGAAAGTGGAGAGGAGGGTAAATATGCAGGCTAACACCATTTTTTTAAAGGCGGGTGTGCATGTTGGGAAAAGGCAGAGGAAAACCCTGAATAACCCTCTCTTGTTTGAAGGGTGGGTTTGGGGTGGAGGAAGATTCCAAATAGTCCTAGACTGACCCTTGGGGGGGGGGGGGGGGGCTAAATCCAGGCTAGCCCAAACTTACCCCGCGGGGGTAAGTTCCAACTGGGGGGGGGGGGGGGGGATAAGTTCTAGCTAGTCCTAGAATGACCCCCGGGGGTAAAAGCAGGCTAGCCCAGACTTACCCCCGGGGTAAGTTCCAGCAGGGGGGCAAGAACGGGCTGTTACACCGGTCTTAACAAGGACGTTACTAAAACACCAGTGTGTGTGTGTGTGTGTGTGTGTGTGTGGCGGGCTATGCTATTCGCCAAATTCTGTAAACTGCTAGGTACTGGCAAAATAGCCAGCGGCGTTCACGTATGGACACACCACAAGATGCGCTGGCCATTTCATGACAGGCCACACGCCACAATCAGAATTTTGCTCTAAAATACTATAAGTATAAACCATGTAAGCGTTCTGAGCCAGCATTTAATGTTAAACTGATAATTGATCAAAAACACCTCCCTACCAACTATTTCCCTTGTGTTTTTTTTTTTTTTTTTAAATCGCCACCCGATGAAATCACGATCTTCAAACACATGACCTTCCCCTTAGTTGACACACATTCAGGCCTTTGCACACCACCCGCCACCCTATCTTTGCGCCTGCCTCAAATGCGCAAATAATCCCATTCCTTTGATTTTAATCTGTGTGTTTGCAACCACCTGCCTTGTACCGTGATGGCCATATGAAAGAAAACAAGGAGAATCAACTTTCATACACATTCAAAAGTCTCGGTAGAATCTAACTGCGCCAGGCTATAAATACTCGACTTCTTAAAACAAGACTTTGGCGCATAGCATTTTGGGGTGTGCAGCCACACTTTGGCTACAGTGAGAGCTGGTGAGATTTCTCTCCCTTTGGCACGTGCTCAGACGAAGGGCGGTGCGCCTCGTGCTTTCTGTGTACGTTCGTGTTCGATTGTGGTAGCCTAAATAAACTCCCCTCGCCCACCGTCTCACGAGATTCGACAAGAGTTCGACTTTACCGGCCGTCGTAATTGAGAAGCCCAAGAAAGAGCAACAAATCTGTTTGCCTTCAATCGTTGCTGGATAGATATCTCTTCCTCTTCTATCCTCCCTCTCTCTCTCTCTCTCTCTCTCTCTCTCTCTCTCTCTCTGTACGTGTGTACCTCCGTGCGTGTGTGTGCGTGCGTAGGTTCATATGCGTGCGTGCGTGTATGTGCGTGCGTGCATACATGGGGGGGGGGGGGGGAGGCGTGCGTGCGTGCAGCGTGCGCCTCTCTCTCTCATAGATAGATAATGAACGTGTGAGGAGAGAGAGAGAGAGAGAGAGAGAGAGAGAGAGAGAGAGAGAGAGAGAGAGAGAGAAGTAGTACGAAAATCTGGAAAGGCTCTGTTCACGTGTGCTGCAGGCCAGTTTGGGGAGAAAGAGGGTGTAGTGAGGGGGAAGAGAGGAAGGGGGGGGGGGGGGGCGGGATTGAGGGGGGGGGGGGGGGGTGCACACTCTTTAACTGTGAATAATGGATTACCAAACGATACAGGCAGGCAGGCAAAAGGAAATGAGGAACAAGTGGCAGGAAAACAACCACGTCTTAACTTCATCCTTGCGACCATCTTCCCCGCAGAGGGTCAGTCTATCCCCCCCCCCCCCCCCCCCCCCACCCCCACTGCTTGACTCACGACCCTGCGCGCATACAGAGCCTTCCAGAGCAGGGCCGTGCTGTTTTTCAAATCCTGTTTTTGTGTGAGTCTGTTTCTCCAAGCACAAATTCTTAAAAGGCTGTCTTTATCCTAATTTGACATGGGTATGTGTTCGGTAATCGTCTTCAGGTGATTGAGTTTTTTTTTTTTTTTTTTGTATTTTCTGGGTGTAAAGGTGACGATACACCCAAAGCATAACCCCTTGGACGCTACACTATATTTTGTGTAGGGCATGCAAGTACAGCGCGCAGAGTCAGCGTGCTGCTGTCGGATGCGCGCTGTATTGATCTTACATGTCGAATGTGTGTTAGAGAGAGAGAGAGAGAGAGAGAGAGAGAGAGAGAGAGAGAGACGTTTTGACGATTTATTGCCTTCAGCTTAAATTGCCATTAAGGCAAGCGGGTACACATACGACTTACACACACTGGTTAAAGAAATGAAATAATTGATAAATCAACAAAACTATCGAGACGTAATCGATTGAAATGAGAGAGAGAGAGAGAGAGAGAGAGAGAGAGAGAGAGAGAGAGAGTTTTTCTATGCAGTGTTGTTAGCGTGGGATACTATTTCAATGTACAGTGAAACCGTCAAAACACAATTTTGTCATCCAGCGTGCTCAGTGTTATCGTCAAAGTCATTGCCACCCACGGTCAAAACGTGACGTCACTGGACTAAGTTCACTACTATCTGCATATGTGTGTACATGTGTGTGTGTGTGCTGTGTGTGACCACAAATTAATTTCTCGTGCGTGCTTGCGCTTGACTTGTGACTTGTGTGTGTGTGGACTAAGTGTACGTGTGTGTGTGTGTGCGTGCATGCATGTGTGTGTGTATGTATGTGTGCGTGCGCGCAAGCGCGTGTGTGTTTGCGTGTGTGTGTGTATGCGCGTGCGCGCACGTGTGTGTGTATGCGTGTGTATCTGTGTATCTGCCTGTCTGTATGTCTGCCTATCTGTATTTCTGTCTGTCAGTTACGTAACTCAAACACCACAGCAGTGATCTCATCAAACTCTCGAAAAAGTTCGCTGGGCCAGTATCTACAATGATTCATTTTTACCCATACTTGGTTCAAAATAGACAAACTGCTGAAGGTGAAACTGTTCAAAGCTTTGCTACACCGAAAAACCGTTCGCAAACGATATTCAAAATCCGAGTCTGAGTGAGGGTTGGATATTTTGGACCGTAGAGCCTAGGTATGCATGCTTTGATTCCATTTTTGTTGGCTATATTTGCCACACAGAAAATAGACATTGTTTGATTCCAAACGCAGCTGTAGATTGCTCGCGTTCATCCACACATCACGTGACAGATGACTTCCGGTAGCTTTCTTTTTTTCGTGTATGCTACAGTCATTCCAAAGGCCGTAGTGCAATAGAGTGGAAACACCGTGATGTTCATATTTTGGGGCGCGAGCACCAGCCCCCACCACACCCCTACCCATCCACCGACACATCCTCTCTCTCTCTCTCTCTCTCTCTCTCTCTCTCTCTCTCTCTCTCTCTTACACACACACACACACACACACACACACACACACACACACACTCTCTCTCTCTCTCTCTCTCTCTCTCTCTCTCTCTCTCTCTCTCTCTCTCTCCCCGCCCACCCCCGCACACGCACATGCACGTGCACGCACTCACACACCTCCATCATCCAACAACAGTTACCTCAGACTTCGATCAAAATAGCGATGCCCGCCATTCCCCTCTCCCCTGATCCACAAGACTGAGAGAACGAACGGGTCACAACTAATGGAAGGGACAGGAGAAATAATTGAACCCCACTCCCTCGCCCTCCGCTTGAAAGCGGCCCTAAACTATAGAGCTAATTGCTCCCAGCGAGGTTATCTGACCATGCCCACAATAAGTGCTGTGACCGACCATCCATCAGAGCTAGAGTCAGACATCACTGCTCGAAACGTTTCCTTGATATCTAAGCCAAAATAGAAATAAAAACATGAAACTGGATGACAAAAAAGTCTATTTCAAGTACAGTATCTCGTCGGTCGAGGTACAGATGCCACGGGTCAGTCGGTCACTGGTGTACGGACTTGTGAGTGAATGCTGTAACCTGCTGTCCCAACGAAAGCGATGCTTTTCGAACATCAGCATACAAATAGAGGTTTGGCGGTACTTTGCCAATATCAGATAATCACCCGCGATCGTCGACGTGTTCGCTGCGTGGAACTAAACCATTTTAAATAATGATGCTTTATGGCATCAAGATCATAATATATTGTGTTCGATAATTGGCGGGGTCAGAACGCTTCAGTCAGACAGACCAGACGGAGTTCACAGGTGGTCTATTTTCAGGTATTTGATGATGACGAAATGGTCACCGAGTATAATTGGACAAAATTATCGCCCTTTGATAGGTAGGTGAGTGGTTTTTGCTTGGGAGGCGTTAGAATGTTATCTACTGGCCTTCTTGGCGGGTTAGGTAAACATGATGTGCTACCTAAAACAGAAAAAAAAAAAAAAATAAATAAATAAAAACAGAGGTATGAATTTTTGACACTAGGAAAAAGGTTTTCTTCAGACGTCACAATTTCGCCATTAAAAAAAAATTCTCCAAAAAATATAACCTGATGGCTGCTCACAGGAGAATGCATGTTTGACATAGTTTATGGCAGTCAGATTGCGCCAGAAACGGTATAATGATGATGGTGATGATGATGATGATCATGATGATGATGATGATGATGTAACAATAATAATCATAGCAATAACAACAACAATAATAATGATAATAGTAGCGATAGTAATAATAACGGTAATAATAATAATAATAAATAAGCAAATGATGATGATGATGATGATGATGATGATGATGATAATGATGATATTAAAATAAATTCTATGTACACATAATAAAAGAAATCGTAAACTTCATTCTCCAACCAACCAGAGCACCCTAAGACTACTGTTTTGAGCGTTTTTTTATGTATGCTGTTTATGATGCTACTGAATGCATCTTTGTTGAACATGGATTTGTCGGCTTGAAACTGTGCGTGAACTCTGTTTCACTTGTGCTCTGCTGTATCGTGGGTGGTTTCCAACTCCATTGCAGTCAGCTGGTGTAAATCATTGATCATTGGCGGGAGTTCGAACATGAATGGTTAGGGACTGTTCTCGATCAGATTTATTAGAAAACAGACAAGGCTCCACCATACTGTGTTTTACGCTGTCACGGCGTAAAATACAGTATAAGAGGTCACTCTTGTCTCACTGGGAAAAAACAACAACAAAAACAGATAGTATACCGTTATTGATTTTATTAATCCAAACACGGATATATCTAGGGCAGAGAAAATCTTGATTGCAGGAGTGAGTCCATATATCTATTGCATATAGTTCATGGTAATCAAATGATGCAGAATTTGTCGAGCATCATCAAAACCAAAACAGTATTTTGGGACAGCTCAGACCTCGACCACAATCGAACCGACGCTGGATCTGCCCGTTAGATCCAGATTCACATGACGGATCCTCAGCAAAATTTTGATCGCTTCTTCTTTGCGCCACTTTCCCCAGGGGACAGAAATCATGCAGATTGTGGCGTTTTAATGCCGTTCCCTGTCAGTTTCCTGATGTGGCTCCTACCCAAGTCATGTACCTTGAGGAAGGCTGAAAGCCAAATAGGCTGGAAGCCAAACACATAGGTAAAAAAAAGATTGCACTTTTTGTGTGCTTTTTTTTTCAGGTTTGAATATCTGTGTGTCCAGCTACGATATTTGTCCAGTTAGTTTCAAAGTCGAGTGACCGTATGCGGAAAGCGAAACACATTTTAAAGCTAAATTATAACTATTCCCCCGGACAAAGAACAACAAACAAATGACAAGACAAAAACACGACGCGTTTCAACCTATTTGGTCGTCTTCAGGCAAGATAAACAACATTCCAGACCAAGAAAACGAGGCGGTCACTTATCTTCTTAAACTGGTCGCAAAAAAAGGTGTCCGTTGAGAAGGTGAATGATTGGTTCATTGCTCTCTTGAATGATTGGTTCATTACTCTCTCTTGAATGATTGGCTCAGTACTCTCTTGAATAATTGACTCAGTACTCACTTGAATGATTGATTCAGTCCACTCTTAAATGATTGACTCAGTACTCTCTCGAATGATTGACTCAGTACTTTCTTGAATGATTGACTCAGTGCTCTCTTGAATGAATGATTCAGTCCATTCTTGAATGATTGACTCGGTACTCTCTTGAATGTTTGGCTCAGTACTCTCTTGAATGATTGACTCAGTACTGTCTGGAAAGATTGGTTCAGTCCTCTCTTGAATGATCGACTTAGTAATCTCTTGAATCGTTGACTCAGTCAGTAATCTCTTGAATGATTGGCTCAGTAATCTCTTGAATGATTGGCTCAGTAATCTCTTGAAAGATATTGCTGAGAGTCACGCCAATCACCGGACGAAAGTGAAAAGATAACCCGCTTGGTGGACGTAAAGAGAAAGCTATTTCGATGCACAGTAAGGTCATATTGGCAGGCTGTACAACAGAATGCAGAGACAATTCCCATTCCTGTAGTTTTGTCCTCACTGTAACTTATCCCGACTACAACCTAAAAACTAACAAGCAGCGAACTGTCACAACAACGAAAAAAAGAACGTACAGTTCATCTGGAACAAAGGCATGTGAATGGGTCAACACACACACACACAAAACAAGAAATTGCGCATTGTACCGACGGATTAAAAAAGAAAGAAGAATAATAAGAAAGAAGAAGTCTTAGACACACAGAAACAAGAAAGATAAAAAAAAACGAACATTAGTACAGAATTTCTGAGGCTGGGAATAGAATTTATACTGAGAGAACACAACTCCCATTTTCACGCACCCCCACACACACACACACACACACACACACACACACACACACGCACACGCACAGCAGAGAGTATTCCTACAGTAGGATTGGTCGAAGCTCCAGAAAGGAAACAAAAAGAGAGATGATAGTCCGCCACGCGAATGAGCCAAGTTCAGAAGTTCGCGTGCCTTTTTATATTGAAAGTTCTTTCGTGTTTTGGGACTGTCCCTCAGGTTTTTCTTTGTGTTCTCTTCGTTAGTTTCTTTTTTTTTTTCTTTATTTGTTTTGTTTTCCCCTGTCTCACTGTACGTGACCCCCTCATTACCATCCCTCCCCCCGCTCCCATCCTGACCTCCCACACAACGCAGCTTCATGGGTTATTCTGCACTAGGAGTCAACAGGCCGGTCTAATAATAGGTCGTCATGAGAGAACCAGCCAGAGGATACACAGCATTGCTTGCTAAGTTCGGTGGTGTTCAGCGGTGTCTGTTCGGATACAAAGCACGCAGACGTCGTTTCGTAACAACCCTCCCCCCCCCCCCCCCCCCCCCCCCCCCCCCCCCCCCCCCCCCCCTCTATCCATGGACATCGCCCCAAGCCAGTTTTGGAAACCAATCAGAGCGTAGATTGGGAACCTTAGACCACGGCTTAACAAAAGTGCTATTCGTTAAGTCATGGACCAGTGGTGTATTTATATCGTTTTTTCTTTTCTTCTTTTTTTTTTCCTCTTTTGTTAGTTCATTCAAGGGGCTCGGTATCTTTTTTTTATCCCTAATATTGTAAAGCGTATCTGCCTGCCTGCTTGTCCATTCAGGTGTTTGAGCGCGTAACTGTACGTAATGTAGAGGTTTTGTCTGTTCGATGGGCAATCTCGAATGAATTTTCGGCTTGCATGCTTAATTGACTTATTTTTCTTGAGCGTGTGCGCGTCCAGGAGTACGATTTTCCAGAAATATGGTATACGCTTTCTCTTCATATACGATGGTTTTGAAATCATGTTTTTGTCGTTTGTCCTGTGCATCGTCAGTTTTATTTTACAGGACTACTGCCAGTAACCCGTCAGTCAGTTTGAACAAGACGTTAGAAAAAACGCCCCCCCCCCCCCCCTCTCTCTCTCTCTCTCTCTACCCCGCTGTCCACGCCCCTTCGCCTTCTACTCTTCCTAAGTAGTTACTTGACCCGAGGGAAGTGTCTGTGTGACTGCTGGGTGACGTTATTCGTCAGTATTTCGTCATTAACCATTAAACTCTTGAATCTTTTTGCCTGTTTCTCTGTGCTTTAATCATCTGTTTGAACGAAACAGGTATTGAAACACTGAGATTCTCACCGAGTACTCTTCTTCATTTGTGTAGATCAGTAACCGCACATGTAAAAGACTGCATTGAATTTTGTTGATTTTAAAGATAGATATGCAAATTGACACCATTATCTACCTTACTTTCATATTAGCAGCACAAGTGACTGTCGAAAATCTGAAATTTAAAAAAAAAAATGAAAATCTAAGATTTTGAGAGTTGACTTCAACGAGCTGAGATTCTTGTAAGGACCCTTTCCGGTCGCCTGGGTTGT
Organism: Conus betulinus; assembly: GCA_016801955.1. Classification (NCBI taxonomy): domain Eukaryota; kingdom Metazoa; phylum Mollusca; class Gastropoda; order Neogastropoda; family Conidae; genus Conus; species Conus betulinus. The sequence goes on from JADBJO010000862.1 coordinate 223,220, forward strand.
GAGCAACGTGAATTGAATTGAATCTTCTTTGAAGCAGCCTCCAGAATTTTCCGTTCCTTCTTGTAACCCCTTTCACTCATATACTATCCAGTCTCTTTCGCGCACCCATCATCCCATTAGCACACCTCTGTCTCGGAGGCCTGTTCCAGCCGACCAGATGAAGGTCGGGACACACGCCCTGACACGAAGCTGATTGACGAGAGCATCCCAGAAGAACGACACATCGGGGACTGGTGTTGGATGCTCCACCAGGGAGTTGTTCGTGCAAGGTCTGCGGTTGCCGCCGGATTAGTCTCCCCTACCGGATATTCTAAATGCTGGGCTATTGTGTCTCCACGCCATCGTAGACATAAGTAAGGAGGAGGGGGGAGGGATGGGGGAGGGATGGGGGAGGGGGAGGCTTTATGACCTCACTTTTATTTCATGGGTAGAATCGTTGTTTGAATCTTTCAACCTCCATGATGATGATGATGATGATGATGATGATGACTTGTTTTAAGTTCGGCCTTTTCACGGTGTATACGAGAACTACCCTCGTAATACATTACTTTATAAAAAAAAAAAAAAACTCACAGAGGGGCAGCCACATCTTTTGTTTTGTCGATTAGTGCGTAGAAGGTCCCATTCTTTTAAAACGAGTACTTGAAACAAAAGTGTCTTAGACTAACTTAACATCAAAATAAATGTTCAGCATAAAACACATCTAGGAAGATGCATGCTGGTACATATTTTTTTTTTTTTTTTTTTTTTTTTTTTTTTTTTTTTTTTTGCTGTCCCAACCTCTGCGTCGCCTCAGAGGCAGTACACTCACGCTGCTCATTCCGACACCCCGTCCACAGCCACAGCCCGGTCAGCCCCGGTGGTGTTCAGTGGCGCCTGTTCTGATCTAACATACGCAGGACACACCACCTACTAAGCCCCCTACTGACGACAATAATTGCTTAGTCGCGGAACCGGCGTGAGTGAGCTCTCCCTCCGGAGGGCGCCACCACGTCCGTCCAACGACAGACCCCATGGACTCGCCGATACCGGTGACCCCGACGGAACCAAACCAAGGCCAAAGACATGGAAAGGACATCGAAATTGAGGTCACTATGAGAGCAGGGCATGAAGGGCCACAGAACTTGAGACTTTTTTTATATGCTGATCAATGAGAATGAGGATGATTAAGATGATGGTACGGATTTCCATTTTGGTCTGAGACTACATGACAGGGCTGTACTCTACGCTTCCTTTCATAATATATCCCGGCGTCAACCAGGCCCGAGGGATACAGGCACCTGCAGTGTTGGTCAGGAAATTTGAGCAACACTCTCAGAAATGCATCCGTTAAGTGGATGAAACTCGACTGTGTGGTCCCAGTCTTCCCAGCTGAGTCCGCAGCAAACTCAACTCTGGGTAAGAGCCAGTCGGGGCAGAAAAACCACATGACTCTGATCGGATTCGAACGCAGACCTCCCAACCGGGAGTCCGCGACGCTAACCACTTCGCCACGGCGGCTGGTAATACGAAATAACTTCTTCGTCATGCATTGGCAGCTTGGAGTGAAAAACGTAAGTGAAGCACTCCTGAAGAAAAGAAAAGATGAAGCTTGACTTTCACTCCTAAACCCCGCTTCCACAAACACCATTGTAAAGAATGTCTCCTCCTTCTTCTTCTTCTTCTTCTTCTTCTTCTTCTTCTTCTGTGGTCTGTCTGTCTAGCCTTTACCAATCCTTCAAGACATCACTTGACCCCAGAGTCAATAATGCAGGCTTTAGAAAAGGCCTGGGATAGGAACAATGCAAACTCATACAGGAAAGCGGGCAAGGAGAATTAAAAGGGAAAACAACTGTTAATAGACTAACTCGGTGATCGGCGAGTTGCATTCCCTTCTTTTGTTGACTTGTTGGCACTGCTGACAGACCGGTCTGGACACGATGATCATTCTGTCTGGCAGCCAAAAGGGTAAAAAAGTTCGGCCTACGCACTACGCACACATAGGGAGTAGCTGTAACAGCGGTGATAGGGCCCGGCCTCTATAGCGAGCAAGACATTCGATGAGAGAGTGGGACCAACAGGTGACCCCAGATCATTCTTTCTACCAATCGCAATGGAGCTTTTCTGGTAAATTCGACAGATATCTCTTTCATAATTAAAGAAAAAGTCATGATTATTCCGCCGAACAAAAGGACAAACAAGTCACAAGACAAAGCACGACACGTTTCGACCTTTTTGGTCTTCTTCGGGCAAGATAAACAAGATTCAGGACAATGAAAACAATGAACACGCTATCATTTATCATCTCAAAATTGATTCAACGTCCATTCTTCGCCCAACCTGAGAAGAACATTTGCTCGTTCTTCGTTGTCATTGTCCGGAATGTTGTTTATCTCGCCTGAAGAAGATCAAAGACGTCAAAACACGTCGTGTTTTATCTTGTGATGTTTTTGTCCTTTTGCTTATGGAATATTTATAATTTTCTCTTAAATTTTGTTTCTGTTTCATCCTGCAGTCTCCTCATTCTGAGACTAACTCGACAAGTATCATAATTTGACATAATTATAAATGTTCAAAGTTGAAGACAAAAAAGGCACACAAAATTTGCAATGATTTCATACCTATATATTGCGCTTTCAGGCTTCCTCAAGGTACACACACACACACACACACACACACATATATATATATATATATATATATATATATATATATATATATATATATATATATATATATTATATATATGTATATATATATATATATGTGTGTGTGTGTGTGTGTGTGTGTGTGTGTGTGTGTGTGTGTGTGTGTGTGTGCCGTTTTTCAAAACAAAGTCTACCCCCCGAAACACGTAAAGGACTGCCCCAGCTCAGTGACGTGTACCAATGGAATTATTTGGACAGTCGACTCAAGATTCCCCACAGAGACAATTGTGTCACTAAAGAGAGACAATCGTGTCCTTAAAGAGAGACAATTGTCTCATAAAAAAAAGCAAACACCGTATGATATGCCGTTGGTACGTTAACCGTATTTGCAGACAAGATACCCTCCTTCTCCCTTCTTCACCACGCATCCCTCCTCTTCTTCTTCTTCCTCCTCCTCCTTCCTCCTTCCTCCTCCTCACCCCCCACCAACCTCCCTCCCTCTCTCTCTCTCTCTCTCTCTCTCTCTCTCTCTCTCTCTCTCTCATTCCCTTAATTCCCCTCTCTGTCTCTCTGGTGTCCCGCGTGAGTCTCTTGGAGGCACGGGCAGCTCTGGATGTCGATCAGACGGCACTGCTGTCAGACAGCTGTTTAAATCACTCGACAGCCCCCCCTCTCTGATGATGGTGCCTTGGAGATCCTATACTGGGGGAGGGGGAGGGGTGGGCGAGGGTGGGGGTGGAGATGGGGAGGTGGCGATGGAAGGGGGAGGGGTTTGGGTGGAGGGGGTAGGGGTGGGGTTAGAAAGGTAGGAGGTGTGGGAGACGATTTGACTGTTATAGTCAGTCGGTGACTGCGAGTCGAACCATGCCATTTTATTTCCTTTTTTGTGATGACGCTGACTGCTGGTTGGTTGTCTGTCTGTCTGTCTGTCTGTCTGTCTGTCTGTCTGTCTGTCTCTCTCTCTCTCTCTCTCTCTCTCTCTCTCTCTCTCTCTCTCTCTCTCTCTCTCTCTCTCTCTCTCTCTCTCTCTCTCTCTCTGCGTAATGAATTGTTTTACACGCGCGCGCGCACACACACACACACACACACACACACACACACACACACACACACACACACACACACACTCACGCATGCACGCACGCATGCACGCACGCACGCACACACACACACACACACACACACACACACACACACACACACACACACACACACACACACACGCACGCACGCGCACGCACAGAGAGAGAGAGAGAGAGAGAGAGAGAGAGAGAGAGAGAGAGAGAGAGAGATACGTTAATAGACAGACAGGTAGATAGAAACACTGATAAACTGAAGATATTTTCCCCCACAGGAAAACGTTTAACAAACATTCGTGCAAACGAAATCGCATGTGTATCTGTTGCTGCTGGTTTACACATGGTAACTCTTCACGGATTTTCTTATGTATTTATTCATTTACATACTCAGTGAGCGAGCTGCGAGCCCTGTACTGTGGTAACACAGCCCAACTGATATTATATAGCGTATATTGACAAGCACACACGTAGTAAAACTTGTTTATGACGCTCAACGAAGCTTAAGACGTAAACATTGAATTTGACCAATGTCACACTTTACTGTTCCCAATGTTTACAGCACTGGGAAGGATGGTGCGTGATACTAAAGTACAGAACTTGGGGATTGCGTGGAAACCTACATCTCAGTTCCGTTCTGTGTGATTTACGGTATATAAACACCTTATGTGTAATCAGTATCTGTCTTCTTCTGATCCTTGTGACGTACGGTACGTGGAACCTCGGTAAACCGATAGTGTATCTACATCATTCGGTCTGTCAAGATGTATAGGGCGTAGAGGTATCTAAGGTCTGCGCCCGGTGTCACATCCGTCTGGTCTCTAATTTTCTGTCCGAAGGTCCTGAGTATGACCGTTATCCTACACCAGTGTGTCCACTTTGATTAGTGTAGGTTTCTCCTACACATGGCCGTTATTACACACCACTGTGTTCCCTATGATTTCTGTGTGTTGGTCCTACACATGGCCGCTGTTACATACTGTTGCGTTGCCTATGATTACTGCTCGTAGGTCTTAAACATGGCCGTTATTATACACCAGTGTGTTCCATATGATTTCTGGGCGTAGGCCCTAAGCTTAGCTGTTATTATATGCTAGTGTGTTCCCTACGATTTCTGCGCGTGGATCTTAAATATGGCCTTAAATGTACTTATTTGATTCTTCCAGCTTGACGATGTTTTTAGCCCCCCATACCCCCCACCCCCACCCCACCCCCACCCGCCCCCCCCCCCTGCTTACCGACGGAGTGGCCATAAAGATGGATCTGTTGTCTGAAGAACGTAAAAGCAGTGTATTGTCTGAAGAGCGTAAAAGCTGTGTACTGTCTGAAGAGCGTAAAACCAGTGTATTGTCTGAAGAGCGTAAGAGCTGTGTACTGTCTGAAGAGCGTAAAAGCAGTGCTCTGTCTGAAGAGCGTAAAAAAGCAGTGTACTGTCTGAAGAGCGTAAAAGCAGTGCTCTGTCTGAAGACCGTAAAAGCAGTGTACTGTCTGAAGAGCGTAAAAGCAGTGTACTGTCTGAAGAGCGTAAAAGCAGTGTACTGTCTGAAGAGCGTAAAAGCAGTGCTCTGTCTGAAGAGCGTAAAAGCAGTGTATTTCAAGATAATATCAAGCCTGATATGGAAAGGGATGTGTGTGCCATAGATTATAAATAATCGTAGTCTTGAAATAAAGTTAAAGTCTCGACATTACCGTTGCATTCGTTCACGTCTCCCTCGCTTCCTTCGTGAAACCACAGCACGATTGTGTTAAGTTCTGTGACAGAAAGGCTGTCTTCAAGGGATGTGTTCCAACTTTTGAATGCTGTCGCTCCTTCGTATCATCAAGAGTCGCGCAAATGTAATACGTGCAAACGTTCAGTCATGCAAAAAGCATGTTCCCACAGACAGAGGACCAGTGCTGAAAGTTTTTTTCTTCCTTTCAACAGATAAATTCCGACAAGTCTCACGTAGAACGTGGGAGAATTCGGCAAACATTGTCGCTCGGCATATACTTATATACATGCACACACACGCACACACATACACACACACATATATATATATATATATATATATATATATATATATATATATATATATATATATATATATATATATATATATAAAAGTATATATGTATATATATACATATATATATATATATGTACATATATATATATATTAATTGCTTGACATTTCAGTTCCTGTTCCTCTTCCTTTACATTTCAGTTCCAGTTCATATTCCTTTACATTTCAGTTCCAGTTCATATTCCTTTACATTTCAGTTCCAGTTCATATTCCTTTACATTTCAGTTCATTTTTCTTTACTTTTCAGTTGCTGTTCCTCTTCCTTTACATTTCAGTTCCTGTTCATCTTTCTTTACAATTCAATTCCTGTTCGTATTTCTTCACATTTCAGTTCCTGCTCATCTTTCTTTACATGTCAGTTCCCGTAATTTTTTTCTTGATGTGTCAGTCCATCTTTCTTTATATTTCAGTTTTTTCTGCACATCTTTCTTTACATTTTGGTTCATTTCCCTTTACATTTTAATTCATCTTTCTTTATATTTCAGTTCATCCTCCTTTACATTGCAGTTTCGGTTCACCTTCCTTTACACTTTAGTTCATCTTCCTCAACATTTCAGTTCATCTTTCTTTGCGTTTCAGTTCATCTTCTTTACATTTCAGTTCCCGTTCATCTTCCTCGACATTTCAGTTTCAGTGCATCTTCCTTTACATTTGTTTCAGTTCATCTTCCTTTACATATCAGTTTCAGTTCATTATCCTCTACATTTCGGTGTCAGTTCATCTTCCTTTACATATCAGTTTCAGTTCATCTTCCTTTACATATCAGTTTCAGTTCATCTTCCTTTACATTTCAGAGTCAGTTCATCTTTCCTTTACATTTCAGTGTCAGTTCATCTTCCTTTACATTTCAGTGTCAGTTCATCTTCCTTTACATTTCAGTGTCAGTTCATCTTCCTTTACATTTCAGTTTCTGTCCATCGTCGATGGAGTCGGGAAAAATGTTATCACCCAGAAGTCAACTAGAATTTTACTTTGTTTACTTTTAGCCACCCCCATCTGTCAAAAGTTATTTTCAGCCATTTCTTCGCATGTACCAAAAGACATCACATCGTCTGATTGGTAGGAGAGTTGTAGGGGATTTTTTTTTTGGTTTGTTTATTTGTTTGTTGTTTTTCATCTTTCCTCCATTCCTATTTAGTCCTCTGTACTGTTATTCACACGGAGGAAAGGGACCAAAAAGGACCAGAACGGCGGAGAGACCGAAACGGAAATAGCGAAATAGACATTTTCCCCCTCTCTTATCCTAATTCCTCTCTCTCTCTCTCTCTCTCTCCTCTCTTCTCTCTCTCTCTCTCTCTCTCTATCTATCTCTCTCTTCTCTCTCTCTCTCTCTCTCTCTCTCTCTCTCTCTCTCTCTCTTCTCTCTCTCTCTATTCTCTTTCTCACCTTCCTCTCTCTACAATTCATTCTCCTCTCTCTCTCTCTCTCTGTATAATCCTCTTCCTCTCTCTCCTCTCTCTCTCTGTCTCTCTCTCTCTCTCTCTTCTCTCTCTCTCTCTCTCTCTCTCTCTCCTCTCTCTCCTCCCTCTCTCCCCTCCCACTCCGCCTCTCTCTCTCTCTGTCAGCTCTCATTCTGCCCTCCCTCTCCCCCTCCCCCTCACGTCTGCTCTCTTCTCTCTCTAACTAAACGCCTTTCTCCCCCTGTCTCCCAATGGTCGGGGCTACCGCTTTCTCTCTCCGTAACTCTCCAAACTCCTCTCCCCCGAAGATCTGACAAGCAGCCTCCCTCTCCCTCCTTACTCCTCATCTCAGTTCTCTCCTCTCTCGACTCCTCTCTGTACCCTCCCGTCTCTCTACTCTCCTCCCTCTCTCCCTCTCTCCCTCTCTCTCTCTTCTCTCTCTCCCTCCCCCCCTCATCTGTCTCTCTCTCTCTCTCATTCTCTCTCCCCGCCCCTCTCTCTCTCTCTCTCGTCCCCCCTCACCTGTGGTTCCCTCTACACCCTCTCTCTCCTCTCTCTCTCCTCTCTCTCACTCTCTCTCTCTCTCCTCTCTCTCCTCCCCTCCCCATCCTAACTACCCCCACCCTCAAGTCTGCATTCTCTCTTCTCTCTCTTCTCCTCTCTCTCTCTCTCCTCTCTCTCTCTCTCTCTCTCTCTCTCTCTCCCTCTCTACTAAAACATCATGGTTCTCTCTCTCTCTCTCCTCCTCTCTCTCTCTCTCTCTCCCCACTCTCTCTGACTCTCTCTCTGCAGGAAAGACAAGAGCGTCTTGTAGATGGCCCCACCAGCATCTCTCTCTCTCTCTCTCTCTCTCTCTCTCTCTCTCTCTCTCTCTCCTCGTCCCTCCCCCATCCCTACGACCCCCACCCTCACGTCTGCATTCTCTCTTCTAAGAACTAAACCATCATGGTTCTGTCACAATGGAGGGAGACACTGTTGTGTTCCGTACTGATGAAGAAAATAGCTGATGTGCCCCACAGCATGCAGACGAGACTGCTTCTTGTACTCCGTCAATGAAGAGCAGGGAGGGAGGGGCGGGCGGAGGGGAGGACGTGCCTTATTAGGGTGATGCGTCTGTCTCAAGAATAGAGTCTTCCGCATTGCATCACCTTTGTCCTGCACTGACCGTCTGCGTGAAAATCAGGTCAATGTTACAATTTTTTTCGGGCGAGTTATCCACTAAGAATTGTAACTTTTTTATGTGTGGGTTTTTTTTTTTTTTAGAATAGGTAATCAAAGAGAAAAAAAAAACTATTGTTTTTCTTTTTAACACTGAGCACAACAAATGTAACACTTGGTTTCATTTTCATGCTTCGAGGGGAGAAAAAAAGGATAATAAATCAGACGTGATTGTCCCAAGGGAGTCATAAAAAGTCTAAAATCCAGCTCTACCCGTCTCTTTGACCCAGGTGTCCATCAGAATGCAAAAGAGGGTTATGTCATCTTTGTGACAATGAAGAAGCGGTGCCTTCTAGACCTTTTCAAACAAAGAGAAAGAAACTATATACCGAGCAGGCAAGGAAATGAGTATCTTAAAAGAAGGAGGACAGCTCTTCCGACGGCTCTACCCAGGTAGACAGTCGGATGCGTAAACGTGAGGCGCGGATGGTAAAAGCTTACAGCTTGGTGTCTAACTGAGAGTAGGCGCCGTATAAAAAAAAAAGTATGGCGATGATGATGATGATGATAGTGATGATGTTGATGTTGATGATGATGATGATGATGATGATGATGATGACGACGACGACGGTGGTGGTGGTGGTGGTGCTGCTGCTGCTGCTGCTGATGATGATGATGATGATGATGATTATGATGATGATGATGATGATGATGATGATGGACTGATGATTTCAGTTCCTGTTCATCTTACTTTACAATTCAGTTCCTGTTCGTCTTTCTTCACATTTCAGTTCCTGCTTATCTTTCTTTACATGTCAGTTCATTGTCTCAAGGGAGTCATAAAAGTCTAAAATCCAGCTCTACCCGTCTCTTTGACGACGACATACTTGAAGAAGAGCGTTTGACTTGGAAAGCAGTTTCTCCCTGTCAAGATACTTCGTCACTTAATCAGAT
>JADBJO010000862.1:242500-247500 GCA_016801955.1 Conus betulinus
GTGTGTGTTTTTTTTTTTTTTTTTTTTTTTTTTTTTTGCTGGATGGAGCAAGACGGGTTTTCACGTTGGGAAATAGAAATCCGTTCTCACCTGTGCTCGAATTCGCGATCATCAGCTCTACAGGCAAGCGCGCATTAACCGTTTGGCAACGGCCCCCAAACCAAGCTTAGCGACGCTGAACGGTTCTCGCATGACAAAATGATTCATCGCTTGCATCGGTGTCATCACACACTGCACCATTTACCTCCTTGCGAAGGACTGAACATGGCGCAGAGCGCTTTTGGTGTTGTTTTCATTGAACGGGTCCAGTTTAATACCCAGTCACGGGTGAAAATGGGTATGTAATTAAGATAATGAGGCTTCACAGCAGACTGGTATCATTCATGAAGAAAAATGGAGGGTTGCGAGGAGTAAGGGTGAAGGAAGTATGGCGACAGGAGCGAAAGAGTCGGACAGCTTGCGGAAGCAAAAAATGTCAGATAGAGGAAGCGATCAAAGATGAATATTCAAACCGATCAACAGTACCATTAAGACTGTTACTGACTGGATTCTGTAAAAGCTGTTAATTTCAGAACAGAAACAATTGAGGACGAGAATTTTTCTCTTAAATCAGTAAAGAAACAGGAAAGAAAAGAAAGATGAGAAAAAAAAGGCCTTCAGCACTCTTAGTGTCTGGTGTTTTCCTGTATGTTTACTGATCTTCCTTCTGAAAGTACATCTATCTGAAATCTCATGGTTACAAGCACACATTTTTGCTTCGGTTGGAGTCATGTCGGCATTCGAGACGATCAGGCGCAGGATCAACTTGCCGAGAGAGAGAGAGAGAGAGAGAGAGAGAGAGAGAGAGAGAGAGAGAGAGAGAGAGAGAGAGAGAGACCCACACGCACACAAACACCTGAATCGTGCAGAATGCCTATCTCTCACACCGATCTAGAACCCAAAGCGCAGATTTAAGGGACAACCTCTGGTAAGAGGATTGGAACACGCAGACAGGTAGCAAACTCTTTCAAATCCGTACAAACCTTAGAAGGCCTTATCATCTGTCACTGGTGGTCGTAAAGAGAAAATAAGCTGAATTCGTGCCGATCACACAGCAGCCATTCTTTTTTAAACCCCCTCGTGTCTTGTTCAAAAGCTGAAGAAGCTCCAATGTTCGTTCTGTGCGATGTAACACGTACTATAAATCATGTTCTTGTGGAAATCTGGGACTTGCATGATGCAAGGAATTAACATTTTACAGCAGGCTCCATGGAAACCTTGTTCAGAGATGTTCCAGCTGATGTGGGTGTTGAGTTTCTATAGCATACAAGCATTTTTAACCTGATCTTAAGAGTTTTGAAGAAAAATTTTTACACAATGTTTGCTCCTTTTATACATCTCTTTCGTTTTTATTTACGACGATGCAAGCAATTGACCGTAGCCAGATGAACATCGTGGACTAAATGAAACTGAAAGTTCAGAATCTGTTGTTGTCTTTTCTGTGTCATCCCCTGATTTCAGCTAGCTGCCACTCCGAGATGGAACCGAGAACTGGTGAAAATCATATGCCAGACTGGGCAGACAATCATTTTTTCTCCATCATAAATCCCGAGCATTAGGAAGCTGTTTGCTTTTTACACCAAAAGCAGCAAAAAAAAAAAAAAAAAAAAAAAAAGACAAGCAAACCAAAACGCACAAAACACACAAAAAAAATGTTAGAAATCGCAGAGTATACAACACAGATCATTCGCTGTATCAATAACGCTCCCATCTAACCCTTTCCCCATCCCCTCTGAAAAATGCTGGTCGATTTAAACATCGCTGCTGCAGGCGTCATTCATTCAGCTTATTTTGTCACCTCCACGTTGAAGAGAGAGAGAGAGAGAGAGAGAGAGAGAGAGAGAGAAAGACTCTATCAAGACAGGACAGGAAACTTTACGTGCGTATGAAGGAATCCCAACGGGTGTTTGTTCATGTTGCTATCGCCCACGACAGGGCGACAGAAAACAAAATAATGAGTGACGAGGAAACTGTAAATATAAAAAGCGTATCTACTTGCTTACAGTGAACAACGTTGCAGAATCAGCTGCCAGAGACCCTCGCAGTGCTGAAAATAGCGCTGTCTAGCAGCTGAAGGACCCAGTGCGATCGCCTGCTGAGCTGATGGTTGTGAGTTCGAACCACTCGTGGGGTCGGATTTCTGCGGCTTTAAAATGCCTTTTGTCCTATCACCTGTCCCGGAGTCTTGAAGACCGCTGGGGCGCCACAGCAGACTTCGCAACCAGCTTCCTCCACTCCTTCCCTTTAGGGTGTAGGGGGCTGTGCATAGAAATAGTATCTTTGTTGTCTGGCAGCTGCATCCTGCTTTATAGAGTGGATGGGCACCATGGATCCTCATCCATCTCGTTAATCTCTTACGTGCTGGCTCCAAGCGCCACACGCTGGTACACCGCTTCAGCTGGCGGGCTAAACCACGTGAGGGGGTGACGTTGACTCGGCATCACTGGGCGGAGGAACTCCTTACTGAATCAACGGCCAGGCGGAAAGGGCTGCCACCCAGCCTACGTGTCCTAACGGCTACGTGTGTCCGCGAACAGGGCGAGCTTCCGAGTTGGAGGACATCGGCTGTGGTCACACCTGGAGAGGGATGGGCTCCGCCAAATGTCAGCTGCCCAAGACACGCCACATGACGATGAGCACCTGTCTGTCCACCCCAGCAGTACATGGGTACCTGCTTCAAGTCAGGGAAGGTTAAGGCGGTGGAAGGTCCGGGCTCAAGCTTTCAGTATGCCGTGTCCTGATCATGGGCAGTCCTCTGCTCCTATGGTCATGAAACTAGGCGACTCTGACCTTTCCACTACCGGGTCAAAATGAAACCACCGGGAAAGAAATCTAAGGTCCCAAAAAAAAAAAAACCTCCCAGAAAACAAAAAGAAGTGAATAGACCAGAAAGAGAGATGAAAGAAAAGAAGAAAAACGTCAGAAAATAAAACAGTAAATATTTACAAATAGACGACGACACAGAAGACCACAGAAAAGCAACGGGAAAAAGGACAGGAAGAAGAAGAAGACGACAAAAATCAACCACAGATCAAAATTCAACAGATTAAAAATTATACATACCAGGAAAGACAGCAAAGATGAAAGGTCAGAAAGACAGACACAGGCAGACAGATAGAAAGGCAGAGAAGCAGATAGACTGAGACAAAAAGGACAAAAAGGCACAATAAAAACCTGAAACAGAGAGATGAAAAAATACAGAAAAAAAAAACATCGAAAGATTTAAAAACATTTTCAGAAAGAAAAAAAAATGTCAGAACTAGGACAGACAGAATGTCGGAAACAGACAGACAAGGACATGAAGCAAAGAGAGAAAGTCAGAAAGAGAAATCACAAAAAAAAATGGAAAAAGTCTACAGCAACAAAAACGAAAACAAACAGAAACAAAGGCAAATGAAAAGACAGAAACTTGGGTCTTATGACAAAAAAAGACAAACATTCAGAAACAGACAGAAAGAAGAAAATAAAACCAAAGAAAAAACAAGTCACAAACAAATAAAAGAAAGACTGCAGAAAACGAAAAGACGACAGAAAAAGAAAACATCAAAGTCACAAACAGGCTGAGCCAGAAAGAAGATGACAGAAAACACAACAACCAAAGATGGAAAATGAGAAAGAGACAGACAGAAAACATTGAAACATAAACACAAATCAAAACTAGACAGACAAGAAAGAGGGCAACAGAAAATGAAGACGTGTTTAAAGTCAGAGACAGGTAGAGCGACAAAACGGAGGAGATTTCCCACGCAAAAAACCTCTACAAGGCGAGGAAATTATACTAGAATCTAACAGACCTTTCCGATTTCCCTTGGGCTGAAACACTTGCTTCCCTTGGTGGCAGCCAATCAAAAACTGACATTTACCTGACATATTGGGACATCGGGGGCAAGACACTGCGTAGTGACGCTCACAAAGAGGTCAACAGAGAATGACGCAATAGAGACCACACGGTAAAGACCCAGGAAGAAAATCAAATGTCATGTTTTCAAGTTTCCTGAATATCATTTCCTGACACTTCTTTGTCACCTTTAACATCACAAACTTAAGCAAAGTGAAATGGGACATCATTGAGAAGTACCCCACGAAGGGGTCTTAGGCACGTGCGCAAACTTAACGACCCTAGGTGACTCCGGTGATGAAACTGATGGGTATGTGCCAGTATTTACTTCATGGGATGTTTCAGGACCAAGCACCGAATCATTCACCAGCAAATGATTTTGGAACAGGGTTGAGTAGTTCTGGCTCATGTCCAGAATTGCCTCCCATTCAAATTCAAGAGCAATGCATTTTATTGATTTTTCTTCTTATTTTTCTTCTTCCTATTCCATTTCTTCTTCTCTTTCTTCTTCTTCTTCTTCTTCTCCTCCTCCTCCTCTTCCTCCTCTTTCTTCTTCTTCTGCTTCTTTCTTCTTTTTTTTCTATTCTCGTTTTTTGCTTTGTTTTGTCTACTTTTATTTCGTATATTTTGTGTTTGTTTGAAACGCTCTGAGAATTCTGAACGAGGATAATGGTCTTGGAACGAAGGGGAAGGAGAGACTGTATGTACTCTCCGAGAAATGAATTCGAACACGTGCCCTTTCTCAGCCGCCGGGGAGTCACTTCGGATGTGGGGGCGATTATGGAACATTTACACCGGCAAAAGAATAAGGCCTACTCCCCTGGCACCTGAAACAACAAAAGACACCTACAGACACGTTGTCCCCTTCCCATGGGGCAATCCCTGCTTTCAATAGCTTCTTAGAACTGCCAGCAAAAAGGCAATGCACAAGACAGCAAGAATATTAGAGTGAAGAAAGATGTTGCAGGCGAGGAAATCAAAATAAATCATTCGAGCTTCAGGCCATATTCTTGTGAATTCTAAAAGCACCCAAGGATTATATTAAACTCTCTCTCTCTCTCTCTCTCTCTCTCTCTCTCTCTCTCTCTCTCTCTCTCTCTCTCTCTCTCTCTCGAATGATATG
>JADBJO010000862.1:252500-257500 GCA_016801955.1 Conus betulinus
AAAATGAGTAAGATTTCTGAACGTAATTGCGATTTTCTTAGTAATATTTTACAGCTGCCAGCTTTCTTTTGCTTTCACTGGAATTATCAAATGAACATTTACAACGATAATGTACGGATGTACGATTAACAGAAAGTACGACTGGGAGAATAAGAGTTTCTTTAACAAAGTGTGCTACACACACACACACACACACACACACACACACACACACACACACACACACACACACACACACACACACAGAGGGAGAGAGAGAGAGAGAGAGAGAGAGATGCTTGCGCGTGTACACACACACACACACACACACACACAAACACACACACACACACACACACACACACACACACCACACACACACACACACACACTCCACCTTTCCGAAACGCCTACTAACTAAGCTAATCATAAGTCCGAACAGTTTCGATATAGTTTTATTTCAAAAGACATTCAGCTCTTCGCGTCCTCACTTCATTTCCTGTTCCGCCCTTCGTTTATAGAGCCGATGGCCCTCTTTCTGGAAGTGCCTTAGGTCAGTGGGATTGATTCGAGCTGTTCCGATAGGTTCGTATGAAAAGTCATTCTGCGTCCTCAGCTTATTTCCTGTTCCGCTCTTGGTTTATAAAGCCAATCCTTCTCTCTGGACCGTATCGTGGGTCGGTGGGGGTGACTTCAGGTTCATGCCAATGTGCAGACAAGTGCTCCTTTCTTAGGTCCCCATGCGTCATCCTCCTTCGTGTTTTCATGAAATTCTGATTTCTTTCTTACTATGCATTATCTTCTATTCTCAGAATGATTTTTCAGTTATGTGGGTTTTCCAAAACACGGCCGTTCTATGTCATGACGTTACCGCTGGCAGTAACATTGTGAATGCATGCGTTGAGTGTTTGTGGACGTGCCGATCTCTCTCTCTCTCTCTCTCTCTCTCTCTCTCTCTCTCTCTCTCTCTCTCTCTCTCTCTCTCGAGTGAGTTGTCGTCAAGCTTCAGGAGAGGTTGTGTTTTTGGACAGTGGGAGAAAAAAAATATAATTTTCTTAATTAATCAAGATTGTGAGCCGACCTAAACTTATGACCTGCTGCATAGAGGCTACAGAGTGCACGGACTGTCCGCCATGCTGACCGTCTACACGTTGCTGTTGTGTCTCCTCATTGGTGGCATTGAGCCAAACCCCGGACCAACCCGAAACAAAGTGTGTCAGCCGACAAGGACAACCAACCCAGCAGCAACTTAGACACGACGACACCAACAAACACAGACTCTGGAAGGTCTCTCTTCCTACATGAAGTCAATCATGGATTCGGTCAGTCCGACTGGAAAAATCTCAAGGGGATCTTGTGTCTGACATGAACCAGAAACTTCACGGTGTAGGTGAGTCCATTAGACAAACTATACATGACAGCACTCAGTCTTTGAAGAAAGATATTTCTTTACTCCAGTCTCGTGTAGCCTCTGTTGACAGCAAAGTGGAGGAAAACAGAGAACACATAAGTAGACTAGAGCGGAAAATGAAATGATAACAAACAGGCTGAGGGAAATGGAAGAAGATCTGGACAGATTAGAGAGCCATTCCAGAAGGAACAACGTAAAATTTTACGGTATTACGGAAACGGTTGGGGAAAATTTTCAAGCGTGTGCCAGCAAAATAGTGACTATCCTAACGAGTTTTTCGTGAGCAAAGTATGGGACACCAGGGATGTGTCGACAGAGCTCATCGGCTGGGAAAACCCAACCCACACAGTGATAACCCCCCGCCCGGTGATCGTGTGCTTTCATCGATGGTCTGACAAAATGATACTCTTTAAATCCGGAGAAGCTCGTTCCGCCCTCAGTGAGGCTGGTATCCGGATTTCGTCGGACCTGACAAAGGGAGGAGACAGGCTGCCCGGTTGAAAGAGGTTCAAGAAGAAGGAAAGTTTGGCTACTTCAAAAATGGTAAATTACATACAAGAGAGAGACAGAGGCCAACATCAACAGCAAAACAACCGGAACCTGCTACTCTGAACAAGGAAGATTCCCACTCGGGACCTTTTGTCGGGTGTGATGCAGACAGCAAAAGAACTGATTGCGTTGAGACTGGAGACCTCAACAGCAGTTACAGTGACACCCCTCCGCGCAACAGCTCCGACAAAGTCCGCGATCATCCCTCTTCCCCATTGTACAGTGACATGGTAGCCAACAGACATCCAGTCACCAGTGGAACATCTACACTACCAGCAGAGAATCACAACACAAACGACTCTACTGACAGGAATAGTAATGGTGAAGCATGCTCCGGGAATTCCCAGTGTGATGTCAGAGACATTCCTGTAGCTGTGACGAGACACAACAGTACGCCAGCAAACCCCATAGTGACCGGGAATTCCCAGAATACTGCACGTGCACCCCGAGGTAATGACGGCAAGGCCAGCTACAAGGCGAAGTGCGGGGAACGATTTCAATCTAACACACCCAGAACTTCTAACCGGCCACCACACGCCACCAGTCCCAGACGGTGGTTTCATCACAAACAGGCCAGCCCCTCATCTCAGACAGTATGACTTCTGCACGAAGAGTCTCCACTGGTGGTCGTCAGCACTTGCACAGCTCGAACAGGGAATAGGGACTCGGCCCTGGCCATGTCACCGCTCAGAACTCTACTGTGACAACACAAGACAAAACGACTGATACTGATGGTGTGACAGCTGGCACAACACAATATGCCACGACAGATTCTGTCAGTTTGACAGCTGGCACACCACGGAACTCTACGTCTGACAATGTGACAACCTACACAACACAATATAATACAATTGACGCTGATAATGTGACGGCTGACACAACACAACAAGCAGAGACACCACATCATGGTTTACATATTACTGAACTGGAACATTGGAGGGCTTTTGTCCAAGCTCGTACTTCAAGACACTGTAAACTACATCAAATCTTTTGATTGTGTGTGCCTGACCGAAACCTTCGTGGAATTTGATATTCAGCTAAGTGTTTTTGAAGATTTTGATTCTTCTTATTTTGCACCTGCTAAGAAGTTAAGCCAACACGGAAGGAGTTCTGGGGGGGGTGGTAGTTCTAATTAAAAGGTGTCTCAGTCGTTACATTGAAAGGATTCATATTGTTTACGAGCAAACAGTTATGTTAAAAATGAACAAAGACGTGCTAAACACAGATAAAGATGTGGTTATGTTGTCATTGTATGTACCGCCGTACGATTCCCCATATTATAGAACGACAGAATACCAGGATGTATCGATTTGATGGAACAGTGCTTAACAGATGTTTGGGAAACATTAGATGATTTCTACCTTCTTTTGTGTGGGGATTTTAATGCCCGTACTGGGAAAAAAAAACACTCTAAATGTAGATGAGGACATACTCCACAATGGTGAAGAGACTTTTGAACGGACTTCTGAAGATTTAATGTTTAATGTTTTTGGAAGAAAGTTGATTGATGTCTGTCAAGTTTTTGATTGCTCTATTCTTAATGGATGGATGTCATTTTTTCAATTCAGAAGGGAATGTAACTTATTTATCACAAGCAGGGTCAAGTCTGATTGACTATTTTTGTGCTTCCAACGATCTCTGTACACAAAATATTTTTATGTCACTTGTTGTTGAAAACCGGATAGAATCCGACCACTTGCCTGTGTCCCTGACCGTGGGTACAACACGGACAGACCGAGAAAACGCACGTGCCGTGAAAATGAAAACTGAAAAACTGGGTTTGGGATGACAGTAAAATACACGTGTTTTTAGATTCTCTCCGATCACGGGAATCCCAGGAAAAGTTGTTACGCGCATTAGCTGTTACTGACTCTGATGTTAACGGTGCGGTTGGTTTGTTCGTGGAGTGCCTACTGTCAGCGGCAAATTGCATGAATAAAACAGTGTTTACGGGCAACAACCAGAAGAAAGAGGCAGAATGGTTTGACAAGGATTGTCATCAAAGCAAAAAAGATGCAAAGGCAAAGTTACGGAAATTTAGACGCAAAAGATCAGAACCAAACTGGCAGGATTACTTTGAGAGCAAACAGTCGTACCAAACTTTAATCGAAAGAAAAGAGAAAAGCATTTAAACAAGCGAAAGCAGATGCCCTCATGAATCATATATAGGTAACCCAAAGCTGTTCTGGAAAGAAGTCAATTCGTGTTTGCATCTGAAGCCCAAGGAAAGTCTGTAGTGACAAAAAAATCACAAAAGACAAATGGTTTGATCATTTCAGTGACGTGTTTAAATCAAACCAGTGCGCTTCAAATGAATCTAATGTTCATCATTCTATTGATTTTGCTACACTACCAGAAATTGACATACTCGATCAATCCATTACTGAAAGTGAGGTTCGAAGAGCATTACGACATTTAAAATCTGGCAAAGCTTGTGGCTCAGATAGAATCCTGGCGGAAATGCTGAAGTCAGCAGAAGAGTTAGTATGTGAGTTTCTAACAAGACTATTCAATTCAGTGTTTTTGTCGGGGACTTTTCCAGACATGTGGCGGGAAGCCATCATTGTACCCATTTTTAAGAAAGGTGACCGTGAAAATCCGTCCAACTATAGAGGAATATCACTCCTGAGCTTGATCGGAAAATGTTACACATCTATTTTGAACAATCGTTTATATTTCTGGTTGGAAGATAATAACAAGTTGTCAGAAGTACAGGCGGGATTCAGAAGAGGATACTCTACCACGGATCATATTTTTACCCTATACTCCGTAATCCATAAGTATTTGAGCAAAACCTGAAAACTCTATGTATGTTTCGTCGATCTAAAGAGGGCGTATGACTCGGTTCAGCATGTAACCTTACTGAGAGCCCTGGTCAAAGCTGGCACATCACGTACATTTACCAAAGCAGTCATGGCGATGTACGAGTCTTTAAAAGCACGCGTACGTGTGCAGAACGACTTCACGGACTGTTTCGATTGCCCACAAGGTTTGAGACAGGGATGTGTTGCAAGTACAACATTTTTCTCCGTAATCATCAATCAGTTATCAGATCAATTGT
>JADBJO010000862.1:262500-267500 GCA_016801955.1 Conus betulinus
TACAGCAGTCAGTCTGACAAAGCCCATGGCTAAGATTGATGTTTTCAGAGCACCAGAAACACACGGCAACATTATACGAGCGTAGCAAACAAAGGGTAACATTGACAGCTACAGTAGGTCCACCTTCTTACACGTGCGCGAGCACGCTCGAAATCATGCAGGGGACGGAGACCGAGAGAGAGAGAGAGAGAGAGAGAGAGAGAGAGAGAGAGAGAGAGAGAGAGAGAGAGAGAGAGAGAGAGAGAGAGAGAGATTCGGATGAAGGGATATGGATGGATATATTACATTTTTTTAACAAATATACGTGACATGTTACAAAGTATTTCAAAACACATAATCATTGAGAACTTTCAAGAGAGACAGACAGACAGGCAGACAGACAGACAGAGACCGACAGACAGACAGGGACAGACAGACAGACAGACAGACAGACAGACAGACAGAGAATTTGACCACCTTCAGATTATGTTTTCACCTGAGATTATCAACCGGAGTAGTGGAACATGACACAAAAGTAACGACCAGCGCAAGATGACCTAGAGATAGCAACCATCATAAAATTACACACAGTTTCACTTCAACCTGTCCTGTGTAAGAATACCCAGGTATAACAACCAGTTTAACGTCAACGTGAACTGGGAAAGATAACGCAGAGATGACGCCGGTTTGACGTCATCTCGACCGGCGGAAGATGTCACAGTGATAATCATTGTGACGTCGTTCCAATGTGGGAACATTACGCAGGGATAACAACCGGTCTAAAGTCAACCTCACCAGTGAAGATCACGCAGGGGTTACAACTAGTGCATTCTCAACCAAACCCGTGAAAGATCATACAGAGATATAATATCTAACTTAACGTCATCCTGACATATCAAAAATCATACAGAGATAACAGCCCGTTTAAACGACTGTTGGGAAGATGACACTGAGATAGCAATTAATGTAACGGCTTGATAGGCAAATGGCTAAAATATTTTTTTGAAAAAAAAAAAGAAAAAAACTAGTTTAACGTCTTGGTGGGAAATGGCTAAAAGATAAAAACTAGTTTCAAGTCATCCTGACCTGTAGGATATCAAGCGGAGATAATACCCAGCCAAACGTCATCGTGACAAGTGAAAGATCACACAAAGCTATTAACCAGTTTAACGTCGTCCTAAATAGTGGGAGAGTAGGCTCAGAGGCTTCGAGCGAAGGGTGTCTTCGCCGAATCCTGAAACTTCGCTGGCAGCAGCAGCGTGTCACCAACAGGGAAGTGTCAAGGCGCACCGGCATAAACAACATTGTGGCCGAGGTGAAGCAGCGGCGGTGGAGGTGGCTGGGACACATTCTTCGGATGGGCAAGACCAGACTCCCTCATACTGCGCTGAGATGGGCACCACCGGGGAAGAGGAAGCGAGGCAGACCACTCGGCACCTGAAGGAGGACAGTGTAGGAGGAGATGAGAGAGGCAGGCAAGACCTGGAATGAACTGAGCTGGCTTGCCCAGGACAGAGAGGGCTGGAGGGAGCTTGTTGGCGCCTTATGTCTCGGGTCGCGGGATGAAGAGGATGAAGTAAGTAAGTAAATAGTAGACGATCACACAGAGATAGCAATCCGCCAAACGTCATCCTGATTTGAGAAAGATGGACACAGAGTTAGCGACCAGTCAAACGTCACTCGGATATGTGGAAGATCACAGAGAGATGGCAACCCAGTTTAACGTCATGCTGATGTTGGATACCTCATGCAGGGAAAGCAACCAGCCCAACGTCATCGTGACATGTGGAGGATCGCTCAGAGGTTACAAACAATTAACAGTGAGGTGACTGCAGGTGCAAATGTATAGCCACTATTAATACTACAACAATGTATAGCCACTATTATACTACAACAATGTATAGCCACTATTAATACTACAACAATGTATAGCCACTGTTAATACTACAACGATGAATAGCCACTATTAATATTACAACAATGTATAGCCACTATTAATACTACAACGATGTATGGCCACTATTAATATTACAACAATGTATAGCCACTATTAATACTACAACGATGTATGGCCACTATTAATACTACAACAATGTATAGCCACTGTTAATACTACAACAATGTATAGCCACTATTGATACTACAACAATGAATAGCCACTATTAATACTACAACAATGTATGGCCACTATTAATACTACAACAAATGTATAGCCACTGTTAATACTACATCAATGTATAGCCACTATCAATACTACATCAATGTATATCCAGAATACCACATCAATGTATAGCCACTATTAATACTACATCAATGTATAGTCACTATTACAAATACAACAATGAATAGCCACTATTAATACTACATGAATGTATAGCCACTATTACTACTACAATAATGTATAGCCACTATTAATACTACATCAATGTATAGCCACTATTAATACTACAACATCGTATAGCCACTATTTCTACTACAATAATGTATAGCCACTAATTAATTAATACTACAACATCGTATACCACCACTATTAATGCTACATAAATGCATCGCCACTATTAATACTACATCAATGTATGGCCACTATCAATACTACATCAATGTATCGCCACTATTAATACTACAACAATGTATAGCCACTATTAATACTGCAACAATGTGTAGCCACTATTGATAATAGATCAACGTATAGCCACTATTGATACTACAATAATGTATAGCCACTATTGCCGCTACATCAAAGTATATCCACTATTAATACTACAAAATTGTATAACCACTATTAATACTACATCAATGTATAGCCACTATTAATGCTACAACAATGCATAGCCACTATCAAAGTACAAGTGCTATTGTCAAACTAGTACCAAAAGTTGAAAGTAATCCTCTCTTTCTTTTTTTTTCAATATGCTATCATCATCATTATCATTATCATTATTATTGCTATCATAACAATTATAATCGTCATGACTATTCTAACTCGCACTGTCTCCTTCCCAAAGGCCTCGTTCTCATTCAACGACCATCTTGCGCCGAATTTGATGAGATAAGGGATTGCTAGATCTTCGTTTTTATTGTCCTGAATGTTGTTTATCTCGCCTTAAGAAAACCTACGATGTCGAAATCCGTCTGTTTTGCCATGTAATTTGTTTGTCTCTGTTAACCGGCCGAGTTATTTTCAATTCATTTTATTAAAAACTTAAGGTCAACCTGACTAGTAAAAAAAAAAAAAAAAAAAAAAAGCACTAACAACCAATTTAACGATATGTCGACTTGTGAGAGATCACACAGAGAGAACAACCAGTTCAACGTCAGCGTGACTTGCGGAAGAACACACAGAAACAACGCTCAGTCTGACGACGGTTAAGTGCCAAGCCCTTTAAGGTCACAGACTGAAAAACAAAAAAAACAAAAAAAGGTGTCAGAGCACTTGCGGACCAAGTCTTTTTCTGCGTCGGATTATACCATTTGATACGACGCTTTACGACGCAATGTTCTGAAAGCGACAAAAAACAGAAACTACGACATGGCGCAGACAGAACTTGACAATATGCAGTGAAAATGGTGATCAATTGTGGGAGCTATGTCCCGGTAATGTCACAATTGCGACATCTGAGGACGAATGTGACTATAACCTTTCGCAAATGCTATAAAGCATGCATTTATTGGCAAACCTGAATGCAAGTACTTGCACATACTTTCGAAAAGAACTCTCTCTCTCTCTCTCTCTCTCTCTCTCTCTCTCTCTCTCTCTCTCTCTCTCTCTCTCTCTCTCTCTCTCTCTCGGAATAGCCCTAGAACTGGGATATAGTAGGCGTTTTTTCATGTACTTTTCTCACAGAGAATGGCAGGCATAGTCACAGTTGCCGGGCAAATGACAAATTATTGAAAGCGTACCACCTGGACTATTGACAAGTGCCTGTTTCTGTCCGTATGGACTGATGTGCAGGGGCGCATGAGTCTGACCAAGATGAGACAGGGCGGAGATGTTCAGTCTCCTTTTAGAGTTCCAGAGTGGAAGAGAAGGCTCGGGGGCTTCTGTCTATCCCATTCTAAAAATGATTTAAACGCTCCGCCGAAAAACGTTAACAAATGAGTCACAAGACAAAGCACGACGCGTGTTGCATGTGCGTTGACCTCTTACGTCTTCCTCAGGCAAAAAATACAAAAGACTCAGGACAACGAAAATGAACGAGCAATCACTTTTTATCTTCATCCAATTAATTGGATGATGTTTTGTCTTGTCATTCGTTTGTCTACGTTTTTCGGCGAAGCCTAATATCTAATTTATAGAATTTGTTTAGATTTCAGCCTGCGGTCGCCTCACTCAGCGATCGGTTCTGTATACCAGCTTTGTGATAATGGTATTGATGATTTTCCCCCAGAACCAGAATGCGCTATATTATTATGTTTGTTTCATTGTTGTTGTCAACTAGAACTGAAGAAAATGACGTTCTTACACACATATGCACATATATGCAAATATGAATGAACAGTCTTTTTTTTCGGAATCAGAATGCGCTATGTCTTTGTCTTTATTTTTATTGTTGTTGTTGCTGTTATCTAGAGCTGAAAAAGAAATGAGGTTCGTCACAACACCTACATGCAAATTTAATCCAGCACAATCATTTTTTTTTCAATTTTGCTCTGTCTTCATGTGAGTTAAGCATGTGTTCAATGATTTACACACACACACACACACACACACACACACACACACACACACACACACACACACACACAAACACACACACACACACACACTCACGCGCGCGCGCGCGTGCGCGCACGCACGCACGCGCGCGCGCGCGCACACACACACACACACACACACACACACACACACACACACACACACACATATAAAGAAAGAAAGAAAGAAAAGAAAAAAAGAAAAAAAAATGAACAGTAAGTCTACTTTTTAATGTTTATTGATTTCCAAGCGCCAAGGCAGTGAGTCACCCTGGTGTTAGTCAGTCGTCCATGTCTATGTGTACGTTTGTGTGTCAATATGGTGT
>JADBJO010000862.1:270000-280000 GCA_016801955.1 Conus betulinus
GACAGACAGATACACAGATAGACACAGACACAGACAGCCTAATACTGACTGACATTGACATTTCTATTGAAGAAACATATATACATGTTTGTTTCGAGGGAATAGCAAAATAACATACCAATCACGTAATTTGCCGTACAACTCGTATCCACTCTGAACAAATTCTTGAAAATCAATAGTTCTATCTGCAGATTATGTACTTTGGTAAAGCTTTATCTCCCATTACAATATCTCATCATTAGAATACATTTGGTCGTTCATTAAAAACTGAGAGCATACTGAATAAATAATAATCTCATTTGGGATATCAATAGGAACACGCACCAGCAGAAAGAAACTCGTGGAGAGCGTGGCAGCAGAGAGTCCTCAGAAGAGAAGCCCCCTTCAAGCAAGTGTTTCGGCCCTTATCTCCTGACACTCTAGGGGGGTTGGGCCACACCCGGTTCATGACTCCGGATGTCCCTCTGCTGCCCCTTTTTTCCCATCTTGGGACGAGCCATGGCTGGGATTCGAACCCATGCCCCTCTTGACATGCTCATTTTCCACTTAATGACTCGCGCACTAACAACTGAGCCACAGGGACACCTGATATTTGTAGGAAAGTTAAGCCTTATGAAGTTCACTTTTGTTCCTCCTTGACCAGATCCAGCTTGAACACCTCTCTGCTGCTTCTGCCATTGCTTTCAGGGCTCTGTTTTTCCCTCCCTGCAACTGAGAGCTGTTTTTATGAGGCTGTAGGCAGACGTTCCTACAACCCCCCAGCTCCAATTTCTGCAGTGAGGACTTTGACCTGATAGCCTTCTCTCGTCAGGCTGTTTGCCAGATCAGCATACTTTTCAGTCTTGTAGATTTGAGCTGCCTCCATTCTGTTCTCATATGAAGTTAAGTCTCGGCATCTTTGACCGTAAAAATAATGTCCATAGATATATTTCGGCAGTCATAATGAAATGTCATCGATTACTAATCATATAGCCAAGTGATCAATGTTAATAAACAGTCATCTTTTGCCACCTTAATCTTTCATCAACAATGTTCAGTTCGACTTACAATTCCGTATCCTATCTTCAACCGTACCACTTATACAATTATTGATCGCTAGTCATCATCAGTCATCCACCATCTTTGATCATTGTCATCCATTGTTATAATCAATCATCCATAAAACCCTGCCAGTTCTATCCCTTACCACTTTGATCCCCGATCAGTCTTCATTTCTTATTGATCAGCTGTGATCCTGAATCATTGTTAATCAATGGTTACGAATACCTTTCCATTAAGTTTCATCAATCCTTTGGAATATTTGCATGTGGTTTTGTTTTGTCCATTCAGTATTCTACAACTAAAACACATACCCTCTTCAGTTATTCCTCTTGCACCAATGGTGATGTTCTAGAAAAAAAACAAAAAAACTTTGTACAGGAAACATGAAACATGTCTAACAGAAACGTCATTGTCATATGATATTACATCACCATACTTTCGTCATGGTTATTAATGACATTTACATTTTCTCTGAATACTTCATACACCTTACATTCAAAACAACGCATGTGACCCTCTTCGTCCCCTCCTTTCAAGCTGGACATTATAAATGTCTTGGTAACACATCCCTTCTATAGTTTAATTTATGCACTCTTATGAGAGAAATGCAAAACCTAAACTTAACATTTGTCTCTCCCTGACACCATAATATCTAGTAATCCAAATAATGTTCTCTTTATAGGAACTATTCAAAGCTAGAATACAGTTCAAAACGTTCTGTTGATTCCATTTTTATGCCAAATTTGTGCACACTGATCAGAGAGTCTTTGTCTAGATATAAAAATGAAATTGGTCATATTGGCAGAACGTAGCAAACATCTCTAAATCCATTTACAAATGACAGCTGTCTCACGTAAAACGCCCATGGTTTTTTGCCTAATGCTGAAAAGTGGTTTCCTTGGTCTTCTTTCTTCTGCCAGATTACAAACTCTTAGCCAGTATCGAATACACCTCTCAGCCGTTATAACATGCATTGGATATCGGCCGAGGTCTCTTGTCCCATGTGATTTGGTGTTTTACTTACGTCGAAAAAAACGCTTAGATTTAAACATATGTGTCTTCTTCTCAGTACACCAGGCTGTTGGTAGCCCCAAACCTCAGACTCTTACGAAGTAAAATGGGAGAATCTAAGCGTCATGCATCTTAAAGAACATCTTTCTTGAAATATCTCCAAATCTCCAAAGACATTAAAGAATCTGAGTTGTCTTAATCTTAGCTTTTAGTGTCCAGCTCTTCCACCACATACATTAATGAAAGCCTGCTTGTAAAGTGTAGCCCTAGATGTTTATAACTGTTGACTACTTTTATACATTCATCACCACAAACCCTATTTTTCTTTTTTCTCCAAATCTCCTTTTCATGGGTATAATTATTTCGTCTTTTCCACATTCACTTTGACCGCAAAATCGTCTGCAGATTGTTTGATAATATCAATTTGATTTTTGTAAACCCGTGGGACAATATGAGTCTTTAACATCATCAGCAAACAACAGTATCAAAACCTGTACTATGGCAGGTGCTAGTTGTATTCCAAAATCACTCTGTGACCCTGTGAAGCAATTTCTGATGCCAGTTTATTTATCAAAAATGAAAATAACCTGGGTGACAACACACAACCTTGCTTGCATCTACTGGGCATTCAAAGAATTCAGTAAGAATATCTGGACCTTACACACGATCTCTCACACTTTGATACATACATTGCAGTATCTTGAGCATTTTACTCCCAACACCATTTTTCTGAGTACATTCCACAAAATGTTGCGATCAACCGTATCGAAAGCTTTTTCAAAGTCTAGGAGACAAACATATACTTTCCTTACCTTTTTTACTAAGTACTACAAACATATACTTTTCCTACTTTTTTACTAAGTATTTTCGCACTATAGAATGCAGGACAAATATGTCTCCAGAAGTAAAATTAGCTTAAACTAATACTACTATGTTCCTTGGCAATCTTTTTTTTCTTCTGCCCATTGTGTGGGTCTGTTCTTTAATACCCTGGCAAACACTTTCCCAAGTACACTCATTAGAGGCACTACTCGATAACTGTCAGGATTATCAAATCTCCAGTCTTGCGCAGAGGTACAATTATGGCACAGTTCCATAGCTTGGGAACCGTATGTGTCAAATTCATGATTAAACAAATTTAGCAGAAAAGGCACGATACCTTGAAAGAGCTTTTTAACAATCCTGCTAATATATCATTAAGTCCTGGAGCTCTGCTCAGCCTCAGAGAGTGAATGGCACAATTTATTTCTTCCATGCAAATTGGCCTTTCCAGCTGATCAACGTACGTTTGGCTGTCATCATTATCTTGAAAATTGACCATAACGGGATCAACAGAATTAAAACACGGATCTGAAATGATTCAACCATTCATTTGAGCTAAGGTTTGGTGTGCATTTTGTCTTTCGGTTTACAGACCTGAATCATTTACTTCAAATGATGAGCGAATTAAGTTTGTTCTTTTTACATGGTTTTTGTTGGTCTTTAAGCAAATATTTTTGCTGTAGTCTGCTATTCGCTTAACCAGTTCTACATCGCGTTTCAGTAGATTTAAGTTTACAGCGGTTGACATTTCTCTGCCACTCTCTCATCTCTTTTTTGGCTACAACGCATTCTGTGTAGTTCCAAAGGCTTGACTCTAGGCCCATGAAAATTTTACGCTTCATACGTTTCACTGCATTAATCAACCCATCATTTAAACACGTGGCAGCACATTAACAGACACTGGTAAAAGACACGTCGCTTAACCTAAGGTTTGTTGGAGAGAGAGAGAGAGAGAGAGAGAGAGAGAGAGAGAGAGAGAGAGAGAGAGAGAGAGAGAGAGAGAGAGAGAGAGAGAGAGAGAGCAACGCACACACACATACATACACACATGCACTCACGCACACACACACACACACACACACACACACACACACACACACACACACACACACACACACACACACACACACACACAAACATACACACACGTGCGCACACGTGCATCCATACCGCATACAAAAACAAGCACTCGCTGCACAGTCACGCACACGTGGAGAAGGGGGAAGAGTGCTTGGTGGACAGAGAGGAGAAGGAGGATATTGAGGAGGGCTTGTGTAGATACCTGAATATTTTCAGAATCAGAAAATCGCACACACACACACACACACACACACACACACACACACACACACACACACACACACACACACAGATAAAATGAGTGTTGTAATGGTTACGTATCAACTCCTTGCGCACTTTACCCCTCTCTGATCGTAGGCTGTTCGCTCATTAGTGTCCAGCAAACTTGTGCAGTCAGCACAGGAACATGAAAAAAGTGAAATGGGTCGTAATCCATCTGATGCCTCCTTCTAGTGTGACAGGGCAAGGTCACACATATTTCTTGTTAGAATTCCCTTGATCCGTATTACTGATTCCTAAAAGTCGATTATCAAGTGTGAATAGTTCTGTCATCATAGTTTTCGAAGTAGCTAAGACATGGGGCTCTAATAAAGTTACGCAATTTATAACTGATATCAAGCATGAAAGTAAAAGCAACCTTATTGCTTTCGTGTTCTGGTTGTTTCTAGTATTAAGACAATTGGTGCGTTCGTTTAGAAACGGTTATCTAGGTTCGTTAATTTGTTTCTAGATTTTAAGAACCCAAATCAAATGTAGTGAGAGTAATCTGATTAATTCCGGGAATTAAAGAATATGGGTCTTGAGGTTCCCTAGAATTAAGCAGCGCTAAAATATTTTTCAAAAAAAAAAAATACAGAAAGTAATAGATATTCAGTGGCACGACTTTTGAATCTGAAAATATTCAGGTTTCTTACCATCATCCCCCCCCCCCACACACACACACACACACACAGACACACATACACACACACACCACCACCACCACCACCACCACCGACCCTCCCTGTCCCAAACACGCGTTCTCCTTCTCCACCCTATGGCTCCTGATTCTAATGCCATGCATACCGCAGGATCAGAGCAAAAACGACAAGACATTTCCCAGCTGGTTTATGAATCTGAATGTGATCACAGTGGGGAAAAGGAAGATACAGATTCTGAAAACAGCGCAGCAATAATAAATCGAAAATTGCAAATGTCACGACGCCTACCACTGGTCAAGGAATTACTGATGACGACACTTTGACGTCAGAGCACAGAAACAGAACTAGCTGTAAATTCCCCGGTAAAAATATACAGTTTCTGACAGGTCAGAGAAAGACTTTATTTAAGACGTGAAAATGACAGGCCAGAAAAAAAATTGCAGAATGATAGAAATTATGCTAAAATAAGGAAAAATAAACCTGATTAGTGCATGCTGATGCTTGACAGGTAAATAGCCGCAGTCCTGCTTTCTTAGTTTCAGTTGTTTGTTGTTTGTTGTGGCTTTTTTGAGGAATGGGGGGGGGGGGAGGGTAGCAAGTGTGTAAAAACTATTACAGTCCACGTCAGTACTACACTTTTTCCGTAGTAAGTTGTTCCAAACCGTTCCATTTCGATAAACTTAGCATTCTCATCCCTTGATTACTTGGTTATAGCATGACCATCAACTAACAAATACTTCTTCCACGTCCACCTCAGTGGATGTTCAGTCCATCATCCCGGGATGCTCCGCTGTCCGCTTCAGAATCACCTGGGTGCCGTATAGTTTGACGTACAAGATCGTTGGCGTCGGCCAGACCCTGTCTCTTGCAGCAGCGTGCTGTGGGCATGTGTGGAGGATGTGGTCTGCTGTCATTGGTCCCGGCCACAGGGACACCGG
This sequence comes from Conus betulinus, assembly GCA_016801955.1. Taxonomy (NCBI): domain Eukaryota; kingdom Metazoa; phylum Mollusca; class Gastropoda; order Neogastropoda; family Conidae; genus Conus; species Conus betulinus. Next base: position 275,813 of record JADBJO010000862.1, read on the forward strand.
CCTGACCGTCTTGTATCCCAACTTACGTATTCATGTGTTTAGTCCTCAGCGACAAGATCTTCACCTGTTCCCATTCCAGCAGATGGAAGCTGTCGTTTGACCTGTGCTGGGCATTGTTGAGCTGCCTTCTCTTATTTTGTTATTTCAAGAGAAAGCGGGTATGTCATTTAATCAGTACTAAGTGTGATACTGTAAGGTTTTTTTTTTTAAGTCAAGATGATACTGCTCCCTGCTGTTAAACTTGTCTTTTCAGTTGTGTTAAACTGTTCAGCGGTAGCAAATACATTGTTGTGCAATTAGTTCACTAGATAACAGTAGATTTCATTTTTAACAACAAGGTTTTAACGTCTTTCTTTTTGTAATCGCTTAAGATTATAGTTTATCTATACATCTGATGTCTCAAGCGTCCATTTCATCTATTACAGTTCAAACCTGTCCAGCTGTAGTTTCATGACGGAGTCGTCACTGCGCGCACAGATAGAGGGATTGACAAATATCGTTCATCATTCATTGAGAGTAGATATATGGCGCCATCCTAGGCAATCATAAACTGACTGTCTCTCTCTCTCTCTCTGTCTCTGTCTCTGTCTCTCTCTCTCTCTCTCTCTCTCTCTCTCTCTCTCTCTCTCTCTCTGTGTGTGTGTGTGTGTGTGTGTGTGTGTGTGTGTGTGTGTGTGTGTCTCGGTATATATATACATATGTGTGTGTGTGTGTGTGTGTGTGTGTGTGTGTGTGTGTGTGTGTGTGTGTGTGTGTGTTTGTGTGTATGTGTATGCATATGTATATAAATGATCCAACCCTGTGATCTATGTATTAATCCAAAGCCCTGGTCGTACTTTGACACCTACCTAACATGACCTATGCCAGTGCTCTGGTTGGTGTCGGAGGAGGGGGATTGCATGTGCATATTTAAGTGCATGAGAATGCGTGTGGCTATATGTGCATATGCATTTTTCCATGTATGCATGTTTCGCAAACACATTTACTTAGTAAACAGTTTTGATAGCCTTCTCCTACTTGTTTCTTTTATGACGCACACAATCGGACACAGCTATTAGAGAAATGTACACAATGCTGAAGAACAGAAGGATGCAAAACAACTATCTTTTAAATAGTCCATGGCTCTCAGTCTTTCTTATCAGGCTGTTTGATTTCTGCTGTCTGCTTGACAAAATTTAAGACTGTAAACAGGGTTGAGCTTAGCAACATCTCATAAACATGTTACTTAATGCGCAGCTGAAAACAAAACTCAATTTGTCAAAGATTGTCTGCTTTACTAACATGCCCGTAGTTTACTGTCACAGCAGAAACTAAATCCGAGAGTAAGGAGAATAATGTTCACACGCCATTCTTTGGCAAAGAAGTCCAAAATACCAACTAAACCGGGTACACATTTGAAATGGTGGTGAATTGTCTTTACGTTTCCTGTCGAAATTCACAAAATTGAATCCACCATATACATACTCAGTGGGCTTTTAACGCACATATGTGTGTGTAACTGACGCACAAAAATGTCAGCACGTTTTTCTTCTGCGTCGTGATGACTCACACGTTTTTCAATGACCTGTCACTACTGTGGAAATTGTCCTGAACATTCGAACTGGAATCGCCGTCCTAACAGACGACAAGAGAGGGTTAACATTTATGAAATGGTCTTTTCTCCCTCTGATGACATAGAAAAAAAGAGTGAGGCAACACAAACTCAATGCACGATACGAATCACACACACACACACACACACACACACACACACACACACACACACACACACACACACACACACACACACACACACACACACTCACTCACTCACTGCGTGCATGCACACACACACACACACACACACACACACACACACACACACACACACACACACACACACACACACACACACACACTCACTCACTCACGCGTGCACACACACACACACCCATACACACACACACACACACACACACACACACACACACACACACACACACACACACACACACACACACACACACACACACACCGATTCAAAATCAGTGTTGTATGCCTTAAGCAATTCAAATTCTAGTGTGAGACAAGATTTGATTTTTTAGATTAATCATTTGGTGCATTTCCTTATTCTAAGAGGTAGTAATTTTACCTTCCTTTGGGTGCCTTCACACAGTGGAATACATTTCAATGAATCCGTAGATAAACTAGCTAAAAACTCTGCATATTATACAAACGAAACATATGATTTGAAATCCCATTATCACTGAAAGAAGGGTATAGCCTACTGCAGAATGCTGCTTGCTGGAAGCATTTTAGAAAGAAACAAGAAGATGTTGGCCACTCATCACCTGCTGGCCGCCAAACGAGTTTTGAAGATGTTTTTATATATAAGTATGGTCAATTGTCTAACGTAAGGCTTTTAACTTCCATTGCATATAGATTCAAACTTAATGCTTTTAAGACCAAATTCACTTCCAACACCATATGCATATGTGGTGGGAAAATTTCTAATGAACATACACTTTTCCACTGTAGAAAAATGAAAACCTATCTGCCTACTTTTTCGAAAAGTCCCTGAAGGAGGTTTTAGTAAAACCCTTTTGATTTGTGACATTGTTTTTAGGACTTGTTCAGAGTACCATTTTTAGATTCCTTTAATAATTCTACTTTCACGTTTAAATGTTATTATCCTGTTACCTTTAGCGTTCATCTGATTTTTTTAATGTTATTCTAGTTATGTTATAAGTTGCAATTTTTATTCACGTTAACAGTTTTCTTCCGATTTCCATCCCAATCCTCCTTTTTCTTTTTCCCTTTTTTCATTTAAACTTCTTCATCTTTTTCTCTCTCATTGTTTCTCTATCTCTTTATCTCCTTCAGTTGCCTGTCTATCCACCCCCTCCCCTCCCTTCCTCCTTTACTGCCCTGTTTATTTATTTATTTCTGGTAGTCTAAAATCACTTATGTGTATAGACATTAAATTGAAGAACACACACACACACACACACACACACACACACACACACACACACACACACACACACACACACACACACATGTTTAACAACTAATTCTTCAAAACGGTTTTTTTTTTTTTTTTTTGTAATCGCTTAAGTTTATCTATACATCTGATGTCTCACGGGTATCTTTCCAAGCATCCATTGCAATCCATTACAGTTCAACCTGTCCAGTTGTAGTTTCATGCTGTCAAATATGTTTCAAATATGTTTTATGCTGACTGCAGTCATCTCTCTCTCTCTCTCTCTCTCTCTCTCTCTCTCTCTCTGCACGTGTCAGATGACGGTGCAGGAAGGGACAAAGAAAAGACATAAATTGATGAGGAGTGGGAGACGGATGTTGGTGGGAGGCAGATTCAAGCTCAGGAAGATGAGATAAAAGAGAGAGACGAAATAACTTTCAAATACTGAACTTGTCTGATCTTCTTGCGTTCAGCATCTTTTACTTTCTGAATCTACCTTTGGGATTAATTCAATTTCTGCACTTCAAATTGATTTTAGGCTTTTTTTTATTATTTCTTTTGATATTTTCAGATTTTAGGCTTTTTTTTTTTTATTCTTTTGATATTTTCAGCGCGACTTTACTTCCAAGACTGATTTCAAAATAACTGGTTTCAGTGCAGGGATGTTAGTTAGTTTTCAAATTTATCGTCTATCCACTCTAGGTGATATTAGACGAAAACAAAATCTAAAAAAAAAAAAAAAAAAAAAAAAAAAAACTACATCATCAATGAAAACAGTCAAACAAAAGCCTCATGACACAGCTAGAAAGCTACAAATAGTTTTGATATGGGAGAGCACAGTGAGAAGTAGGGGACGGATAAGGATGGTCCTTTCGTATATATTATGTAAATTTAGTAGTAGGCCAATGATTGATTCACTTAAAAGTAACCTCATAAGTATGAGTAAATAAATGCCAGAAACTATAAAGTACTTATTATTGGACTGGTACAGGGACTGTGTGTGTGTGTGTGTGTGTGTGTGTGTGTGTGTGTGTGTGTGTGTGTGTGTGTGTGTGTGTGTGTGTGTGTGTGTGTGTGTGTGTGTGTGTGCGCGCATGTGTATGTGCGTGTGTCTTTGTTTGTTTGTGTGTGTGCGTGCGCGCATGTATGTGTGTGCAGATATGTGTGTATATGTATGTGTGTGTGCATGTGTGCGTGTGTGTGTGTGTGTGTCAATGTGTGTGTGT
>JADBJO010000862.1:282500-287500 GCA_016801955.1 Conus betulinus
AATCGATTAATCATCCAGCCTCCTAACCATTCGTCCTTACCCCCACCTCACCTCCCATACCCTACTCCTCTTCTGCCTTTTCTCCCGGTAATTCCACTTCGACTTTCACACAACATAATCATACATCGGGGAGACAGAGAGAGAGAGAGCGAGAGACAGACAGACAGACAGACAGACAGACAGACAGACAGACAGATAGACGGACAGGCAAACAGACAGTCTCACAGACGGAGAGGCAAACAGACAGACAGACAAAGGGAGACAGTGACAGGAACAGAGAGACGAAAAGACAAAGCGGAGCAAGCAACAGACAGACAGACAGAGAAAGGGACGGAGAAAGGCAGGGAGTCTCTCAATGAGACAGAAAGAGACAGAGACAGAAAGGCAGAGACAAACTGATAGACAGAGAGATGGAGACAACGAACTATTGTAAAAAAAATTTCATTATAAGAAGATAGTCGGATATGCGTGAATAATGTTTGTTAAATCCGTCCTTCTGGGCAAAATTAACAAATATATAAAAGAATAAACAACATCCAGGACAACAGCAAACAAGATGCAAAGCATATAAAGGTACTGCCAGTTTATCCTGAATACGCGTGAGATATTCCATAAAGAGGAAAAACCGTCTTGGGCTGGTGTAACCGTTAGTAATGGCTATATTCTGGTAACATCGACCATCATCTGTGAACTATAATGAACATACAAATTTTCAGAAAGATCGGCCGAGTACTTTCTGAGATATTCCATAAAAAAGAAGAACCGTTATGGGCCGTTAGTACGGCTGAAACGGTAAACTTCGGGCATCATCCGTGACCCATAATGAACATACCTACAAATTTTCAGAAATATCGGCCACGTACTTTCTGAGATATTCCCAAAAAAAAGAACCGTTATGGCCATTAGTAACGGCTATAACGATAAACTAAAACATCAGGCATCATCCCGTGACCCATAATGAACATACCTACAAATTTTCAGAAAGATCGGCCAAGTACTTTCTGAGATATTCCATAAAGAAGGAAAACTGTTAGGGGCCGTTATAGCCGTTAGTAACGGCTATAACGATAAACTAAAATATCGGGTATCATCCGTGACACATAATGAATATACCTACAAATTTTCAGAAAGATCGACAAAGTGCTTTCTGAGATATTCCACAAAGATGAAAAACCGTTACAGGCTGTTACAGCCGTTAGTAACGGCTATAACGGTAAACCAAAACATCGGGCATCATCCGTGACCCATAATGAACATACCTGCTAATTTTCACAAAGATCGGCGAAGTTCTGTCGGAGATATTGCATAAAGGAAAAAAAAACCGTTACAGGCTGTTACAGGAAGTTAGACTACGAGAACTTCAACGGAAAATCATCCATAATATGTATTCTATAATTTTTTTTTTTTTTTACACAAAATGAAGGTTACAGAAAACAAACAAATGCGACAACTGTCCGAACGAAATTGATTTTATTGAACACTTCTTTTTTCACTGTCCTCCTATAAATAAACTTTGAAAAAGTGTGGAAACGCTCATTTCATAAGATGTTGATAAAAAAAACTCTCTTTGATTGACGTTCTGTTCGGTGTTCAATCAGACCGGATGAGTAAATATACCCGTTCAAAAAATAAATCATATTATATTAATGGCTAAAATGTCAATCAGTATTGCTCGAAAAAAACAAAAAAAAAATATCCACAATACAAATAATTTCTGAACAAAACAAAAGGAATGTATATTACTGGATCCATTGCATAATGCACAATCCATCATTCTAGCACGGTGTTGTTAATCATATGTTGACTTGTAATTGTAGAAAACAATGTCAGTCTCATTCACATATAGTACACTCACATCCACTCCGACATGCGCGCGTGCACACACACACACACACACACACTCTCTCTCTCTCTCTCTCTCTCTCTCTCTCTCTCTCTCTCTCTCTCTCACACACACACACACACACACACACACACACACACACACACACACACACACACACACACACACACACACACAACAAAACACACGCATATTTATATACTTATTATCTTGCTTCCTGGCTTTCCTCATGTCTCCCTTGTAGACTTCCTTTTCTCTGTAAGTGTAGCATCTTTGGAGAACTGTCCGATTTCGGAGATTATGGGTGACCATCGTCTGTGTCTCCTGCATACTTATATCTTCTTTCCTAGAGTCGTCCTTGCATTTGTTTTCGTCGTCTTTCATCAAGGATGATTACCCGGAATGTTTAGAAGCTCAGGGTTTGGGTGTCGATACTTACTTCTTATTTAATGATCACTATAACATTCTTCATTCGTCACACTTCTGTACGTTTGTTGCGCATTCCCATTTTCTGTAGTTTTTATCAGCCCTTCTTCTTCTTCTCTTCTTTCTTTTTTCCTAACTTTGCATACAAATGTACATCAGTAAATAGAAGACACGGATCTGCATGGTAAACAAGTGCTGACGAAAGAAGAGGAAGGAAGGAAAGGAGGAGAAAAAGGAAAGAGGAGAAAAAAAAAAGGGGGAAAAAAAAGGGAGGCTACCCTTGTCGGAGAAAACCCAAGTGGTGAGCCGAGTTTTAACACATTTTACATACATATCTACGATGCCACCTCTGCCTGTCTGTCCGCCTGTCTGTTTATTTTGTCTGTCTGTCTTTCTGTGTCGATCTCTCTCTCTCTCTCTCTCTCTCTCTCTCTCTCTCTCTCTCTCTCTCTCTCTCTCTCTCTCTCTCTCTCTCTGTCTCTCTCTCTCTCTCTCTCTCTGGAAAAAAAACTGTAAGAAAAGAAAATGATGAAGTCTTTAATTCGTTTATGTTGTTCTCTTTATATAATCAACACATTATTCGAGTAAGAGTGCTAGTGCACCACACATTAGAACATTAACAAACCCAGACACTTTGTATTACTCGCCAAAACACTAAAATCAGCAAGAATGTGTCCATTTGTGATGAATCATACAGACAATGCGTGGTGTGTAAAGGATTGATTGGAGAAAAAAAAAAAAAAAAAAAAGAAAAAAAAGAAAAAAAAAAAAAAAAAAAAAAACAGATGGTAGTGGGAAATCGTTTTTTTTTCTTTTTCCGCTTGTTTTCTTTGGCAGGTGAAGAGGACAGTGCGAAGCACCAAAAAAAATGAAGAGGTGGATTTCGGCTCTTTGGAGAGAAAAAGTCACTGCCTTATGTGCTCCATTGATCCGACAACTGATGCAAAAAAAAAATTTTGAAATCATGACACTCTGAAATGCTTGGCAAAGCCTACCGATCCATCACCTCGAGTCTTCATGGATGGCTCTGCTGAAAAATAAGATGCCAAATATGGCAAGATGATGTCTACATACGGTTTCCTAAGGGCAGCTCTAACACCAGAATCTGTCGCCCTCGCTCAGTTCCCCACGTCTCTTCACTAGCTGCCAATCCCTTCTGCAGAGTCTTTGGTCCAGCCAGCGAAACCACATTCTCTAGGATACCAGAACATTGCATTCAAACACTGAACTCCAAAGCAAACCTGGTGTTGCAGTGGATCCCTTCCCACTGTGAGGTTATGAGCGATGACGGAGCTGACAAACTCTCCAAACCGGGTTGCGAACAAGAGCAAAACTGCCCACCAGACGTTGCATTGAAAAGTCAAAACCCTCCTCAGCATCTCAAAAAAAAACACGTAGAACAGCGTCTGGAGACAGGATGCAAGAAGGTGGCATCTATCGTTTGGAAAGGGCACAGCAGGTCTACGTCTTCAGACTGGGAACAGGACATTGTTAGTTTCATCTCGCGTCTCTTTCGACTGAAGATTTCTCCCAAGGATGGGTGCCCATGCGGCACTGGCGCAGGAGAACCTGAGGGAGAAAATGTATGGACAGGCTAGGCTGGAGAGGCATCGGCGGACTTCACCAGCTACATTGAGCTACATGGCCTGATATGCTGAAGAAGAAGAGGGAAGAAGAAGAAGAAAGACCTCATCCACGGCGAACAGATATTATCTAAATTGCGATGTACAGAGACTGGGGGATAAGCTTGTGACAGAAGAAATTAGGTAGATAATTTCAAATGGTCAAACGGAAAAAAATCAAGAGGACAATATGGAAAGATACATGAAACTCTAAGAGAAGATGCACGTGACTCTAAAAGAAAATACATGTGTGTTAAAGCATACAAAGTTATTAAATCTGTTTGTTTGTGGTGGTCAGGTTTTGGACAAATTTGAATTAGAATATTTGGATAGAAGATCCTGTCTTCCACTATTTTTCCTAATGTGTATTTAAATATCGCCAATAATAATAAGAAAATGTCAGATACTCACGGAATTACAGTGGAAAGTATCGTACACTAGCTGATTCAGTATGCTGACCATAACAATTCTTACTTGCGGAATATAGGAAGCCATCTGATACCTGCATGGATGGTCTTAAACCGTTTATTCTCTTTTCGGGCCCGGGCCCTATAATGCTCTCGGGGGGGGGGGGGGGGGGGGGCGGTAGAGTGGCTTGGCCAGGGAGTTTACTCATTTCACAATTCTTCATGTGGTACATCTAGGTCTGGATTGTAATCTACCAACATCTTAAATGTTAGGTGTTTGGATCACTGATCAATCTAAAGTGTGCAAAAATAATTAGAAGATCACCAGGCAAAAACTGTTGGTTGAAATGGACGAAAAGTGAATAAAACACTTCTTGGCAGTGTACCAATATTAAAACCTATAACCTTTTTCAAATTAATGGCATCCATGGCACCTTTTATACCATATCCCACCAGATAGCCAGATTTTTTTTTTAATTCAAACATGTGAATAGATAAGTTGACAGTTTATTGTAACAGGAAGCTGGATACAAACAAGATCGGCAAAAATTCGCATAAAAGTGCCAGAAAAAATGTCTTTTTTTTTAAAATAGAAAATGTGTATCTTATTTCTAAAGCTGTCCTGGATTTATGAGGCTAAAAAATTAGCGCATAAACGGAAACATGTTCCCTTTCAAGCGTTCCATTATCACTGGCAAATAC
>JADBJO010000862.1:297500-322500 GCA_016801955.1 Conus betulinus
GGGGACCCGCCGGCTTGGGGATGGTCGCCCCACTACTGAATTGGAAGCAATCTGGTCCCGGAAATCCAATTACCATTAACCCATGTTTCCTCATGGTTTAGAATTTACCCTGGAAACAGATGGGCGAAGGGGACATACACATTTTACCGGGACTGGTAGAATCTCATTTTTGCTCAACAGGTGCGCCTTCCAAATGTCGATCGCGTCTCTCATTCATTCATTCATTCATTCATTTTGATACCAGATGATCAGCTTCAGAACTACAGAAGATTATAAAGGCAGCAAGTTTCAATATCTTTTTTCCAAAGGTAAGTCTCCCTGGAATCCACCGTAAAGATGTCTTGGAAAGAACGTAGCATTCAGCACTAACATCATCACTTCTTTGGCTTCTCCACTCTGCAAGAGGATGAAAAGGATATGATTTTTGTAGACGTCTTCGTCGGCGAACATTTTCAGTCGAAATCTCCCCATCATTTGGGCTATAAATGAATGTTTACTTTCGATTTTGAGCTTCGTGATTCTGATTTCAATTCGGTAAGCACTGCTGATCACATTGTGAGCAGGCTTCAACATGGAAAGGGGGGGGGGGGGGGGGGGGAGGGAGGGGAGGGAGGAAAAGGGAAATTTGAGTAAAAATGGTAAAAAAAGATAATGAAAAGGGGAGAAGGAAAAAAGACAAACACAACGAACTCATCAAAGAGAATGAAAGAATAACACAGACACGATGTCAGAAAGACCAGCGATGCAAGGAAAATGACCTGGTGATTTCAACGGTGTGTTTTTAACACCTTCTTCTCGCTTCCAACCCCCCTCCACCTCACCTCCACTAACATCACCATCACCACTTTCCCGTCATGTAATCCCCCCCCCCTCCCTCTCCCTCTCACCTGGTGTTCCCTCACCCCCTCAAGTTCCCTTCCTCTCACTCATCCACCTTTTCAGACACACAGACACCTTCTTTCATCGACGCACGTGGATCATGGGATATCGATTTCTTCTGCGACATTTGATTAAACAACACCTTGCGCGACCCCCACCCTCAACCTCACCTCACCTTACCCTTCTTTCTCGCCATCTCTCTCTCTCTCTCTCTCTCTCTCTCTCTCTCTCTATCTCTCTCTCTCTCTCTCTCTCTCTGCTAGACTCTCTCTCTCTCTCACTTTCTCTGTGTTAGACTCTCTCTCTCTCTCTCTCTCTCTTTCTCTGTCTCTCTCCTCTCTCTCTCTCTCTCTCTCTCTCTCTCTCTCTCTCTGTCCCTCTCTGTCCCTCTCTCTCTCTCTCTCTCTTTCTCTGTCTCTCTCTCTCTCTCTCTCTCTCTCTGTGCTAGACTCTCTCTCTCTCTCTTTCTCTCTCTTTCCTCTCTCTCTCTCTTCTCTCTCTCTCTCTCTCTCTCTCTGTCCCTCTCTCTCTCTCTCTCTTTCTCTGTCCTCTCTCTCTCTCTCTCTCTCTCTCTCTCTCTTACTCTCTTTCTCTCCATCTACTAGACAGATCTCTCTTTCTCTCTCTGTCCCTCTCTGTCTCTCTCTCTCCGTCTCTCTCTCTCTCTCTGTCTCTCTCTCTCTCTCTCTCTCTCTCTCTCGTCTCTCTCTCTCTGTCTCTCTCTCTCTCTCTCTCTCTCTCTCTCTCTTTCTTCTCTCTCACTCACTCTTTTTCTCTCCTCTCTAGACATATCTCTCTCTGTCTCTCTCTCTTATGTCTCTGTCTCTGTCTCTGTCTGTCTCTGTCTCTGTCTCTCTCTCTCTCTCTCTCTCTCTCTCTCTCTCTCTCTCTCTCTCTCTCTCTCTCTCTCTCTCTCTCTCTCTCTCTCTCTCTCTCTCTCTCAGACAGAATGCGGCCAGCGTGGGAGAGATGCAATCCAGACTTTTTTTTTTTTTTTTTTTTTTTTTTTTTAGCTTAGGTCTGTGTCCTGAACGCTGGGAGAACGTGCAGGACATGGGCAGATAATGAGGTGAGCGTTTCCACGCCCTGATTACTTCCCTTGATAGGAGGCTTAACTCCATTAGTTCTCTTCACTTCTGTGGCATTACCTCCCTTGAAAAGCGCCCCGCTGTTCGGGACTAATTGTAATGGCGGGCTGCAGCCCAGCCCATTTGCGAATGAGACGAAAGGCAGACGAAGTGCAGGCGTGCAGAATATCGCCCAGTACCTGCCATGTTGCCCTGTTTGGTCGAAGGATGTAGGGAACGATGACGTCACCTGACATCCGCCAGGGTTCACTGTCTGTGTCTATGCTTGGGGGGGGGGGGGGAGAGAGGGTGGAGATGGAGGAAGGAATGAGGGTAGTGTTCTCTAATTTGAAGCGCAGAGGAGTAGGTAGACTTCCATCCCCTATCCCTCTTCCAACTTACATTATGAGAAGTTGTACCAAGCTAGGACCAACCGTCAGCAATCCATTCTGCGTGCCGCAGCTTTGGAATTCATTCCGTAGCAGATCTGTTGTGTCCCCTCATCTGACTCTTTAGAGAAAGTTTCAGGGCGAGGTGACTGCCGACGGGAATTGAAACAGCTTTAAGATTTCCCCGTCTTGTGCGGAAATTGAGAAGATATAGTGAGTGCTGGTTTTTCGTTTTCATTGTTCTGAATGTATCATCTTGCCTCAAGAAGACCTAAGAGGTGGAAACGTGTTGTGTTTTGTCTTGTCATTTGTTTGTCTCTGTTAATGGGCGATTTCATATTAAATTCCTTTTAAAATTTCTTAAAACAAAACACTTACCAAAAAAAACCCTTTGTTTTTAAACTCTAGAAATGGTTTTGCTTCCCGACCAGCGACTCTGTCGTTGACTTTGGTGGAAACACTTTGCGAGGGTGGAACACTTTGAAGATCTGTCTGGCGCATTATTTGGAAGGGCTAAAAATTGGCTCCTATTTAGTCTTGGTCCCGAGCCTGTGTCTAAACTGCTCTAATTAGTTAGTTGGTTAGTAGTTGGTTAGTTAGTTAGTTAGTTAGTTTGGTTAGTTAGTTAGTTAGTTAGTTAGTTGGTTAGTTAGTCGGTAGTTAGGTAGGTAGTCTAGTGGTTGGTTGGTTAGTTAGTTTGTTAGTTAAGTCAGTTAGTTAGTCAGTCAATCAGTCAGTTACAGTCAATAGTCAGCTTACTTACTTACTTACTTTGTTAACTACTTAATTAGTTAGGAGAATAATAAAACAGATTTTTCACCGCAGATCTGCAAGGTAAAAATGAATAATAAATGTCTTTGAGGATTTTCAGAAGATTTAAAAAAAAAAAAAAAAAAAAAGGAACACAGAACAAATATCGACAACGTTTCGGTCATGGACCGTCTTCAGGAGTTGTGACATAAAACTACAGTTCTTTGTATGTCACAGCTCCTGAAGATGGTCTATGACCGAAACGTTGTCAATATTTGTTTTGTTTTTTTTTTTTTTTTTTAATCTTCTGAAAATCTTCAAAAACATTTATCATTCTTAGTAATTAGCTGTTTTGTCATAGAAGAATTGTCTTATCTTTGGAGGGGTCCTCTTGCCTTAAGAAGGAAGATCTTACCCTTAGATGGATTGTTTTACCCTTGTCTTAGGATGTTTGTATTGCTGCTGTAGAACAGTTGTCTTTCCCTGGACAGGCTGTCTTTTGCCAGAGAGGGACTGTCTCGCATTAGAGGTGACTGATGTAAACGTTGGGGAATTCTGCCGACGTTATTGAATTCAAAACCACCCTATGGTCGGATCGTAACGGCTTAAAATCCTTCTCCGCCCATCCAGTAGTGAGAGGGTAGCCAGTCGGGACGCAGAACAATAGGGATGGGTTCCGCCTTGCACAATGCCATGCCACAGACACCATGGATCTGTAACAGTTTGCCCCTTTCATAATGCCACGCCACAGACACCTGGATCTGTAACAGTTTGCCCCATAATGCCACGCCACAGACACCATGGATCTATAACAGTTTGCCAAATTGATTTTTAATACATTATTCTTTTCACCGCAATGTTTGCCATATTGATTTTTTTTTAATCTCTAATCGTTTAACTGCCTCGATCTCATTCATAGGTCTAGAATTCTTCCAGAAAATCTGCTGCCGTTCTTCAACTTCGGTAGGTATCCCTACCCGGGTGTGATCTTATCCTTCACGGATCTCTTTGTCCGATGTCCAGTAACTTTGAGTGGGACGAATCGATGGGAGAGGTGAGGGAGGGGGGGGGGGGAGACAGAAAGGGAATGGGTGACGAAGAGGACATGGTGGCGATGATGATTGTGCTTGTCATCAGCCTTTCTCAGCCAAGACGTCAGCTACCCATTCATTGACAAGGCCGCCGTGGAAGACACATCTCGTGATATTATGGGGTCTTCTTGAATCTCCGTCAAAGCTGATATGATCAGTCTGAAAGATGATGTATTATTAGGCTTAATGTATACACTGTGATGTCCTCTACTCACCCCGTTCACAACACCTTCCTTGCAGCCCCATTATTTTCGTTCGCTTCCCTCCCCCTCTCCTTCTGTTTATTAAGACCGTTTTGTTGAGCCATTCCATTTAGGATAGATGATTTGTTATCCTGAATTTGTGTGTTCCCCGCTTCCCCCCCCCCCCCCTCTCTCTCTCTCTCTCTCTCTCTCTCTCTCTCTCTCTCTCTCTCTCTCTCTCTCTCTCTCTCTCCTCCCCTGGTCATTGGTTCCACATATATGGATGGAAATTATGTTTTGTTTTAGGCAGTCGGATAGATAGATAGATAGATAGATAGATAGATAGATAGATAGATAGATAGATAGATAGATGTGTTATCGTGGACGACTTTTAGAGCCTATCCAATAGATATGCATTGAAAGCTCATATTTCCAGCCACTTTCTTCTCATGCCTGTATTTGTTGGGTCTCGGCGATTTCAGCTTTGCTTGAGAGAGAGAGAGAGAGAGAGAGAGAGAGAGAGAGAGAGAGGGAGGGAGGGGAGGGAGGGAGAGAGAGAAGAGAGGAAAGAGGGAGGGAGAGAGAGAGAGAGAGAGAGAGAGAGAGAGAGAGAGAGAGAGAGAGGAGAGAGAGAGAGAGAGTTTTGCTTTTGTTTGTTTGTTTGTTTTTGAAAGCTTCAGTATTCGTTTAGCTTCGGTTTAATTGATTCCAGAAAGAAATACAACGGAACAGCAATTTTTTTCCCTTTACGTTTTGCTCTGTATAATTCTACACAACCCTCATAAAACAGTACCACCATCATCATCCAAATTTTTGTTTCTCCTTCTGGCCATCATAGCCATTATGATCGGTGTCTTTGTGGCTCGGTCAGAAGGCAAAAGTTCACAGCGGGTGCGATTGTCACGATGAGAATCGTTCTAAAAAACCCAACAATGCCAGACTCATCCGCTCTGTTCGCAGGAAATGCCGCTGGGTTCTTGTCAGTTTCATTCATCTCTTAAAAGAATTTAATGAAAACAGCTCTGAGAGAAGGACGTCAACCTTGCGCACTTAACCCGTTCCATGCACACAGGGAACACAGCGTCTTTTCACGCGCATTGTTTGTTATTACTCGCTCGTGACTGGCCTTTTCTCTAAGGTTTCGTTAGTTTTGGTCCAGTTACAGACTGTCCGAAGTTGTGTATAGTGGCCCTGCGCTCAATACTGTTAAACTGACTAAAAGAAAAAAAAATACTATGCCGACCAACAACAACAAAAAATCGCACGACTAACAAGACGAGTTTTGACCTCTTTGGTCTTCTGCAGGTTATACAAACAACATTCAAGACAATGAAAGCGATGAACGAACAGTCACTTACCTCCTCAGACTGTACGCCCGCATTGCGTAAGTGATTGTCGTGTAATTTGTTTCGCTCGGCGGAATAACAATTTTGCTGTTAGTTTGTCTCAGTTTCTGCCTGCGGTCACCTTACCTTTGACACTAACCTTTAAACTGACTGCAGTCAGCGTTAGGGGCTATGGACTTGGAGATTCTGCTCGCAGTTGGTTCAGTTTAACATCCTCACAACATGGCTTTAAAGGAGAGTGTATCTGCGTTGGGAAAGAGACACACCCAAAGGCAGTCGTTCCCTCAGGCAGCAGCCTGGGTCAAGCTGATCATTCGTTTGTAGTCGGTGTTTTCTTCTTCGGTTTTCAGTCGTCCCAGACGGGTTTGTGGGCGATGATGGAGTCTCTCTTGTTGCCCTTCCTCCACAGCCGTCTTCAGGACTACGGGCACTGTCTTCATGCTAAGCGCCGACGGGTCCTGTGCCGCGTGAGGCCGACCTAGGAAACAGACACGCCAGCAATCTACAAGCCAATGCATAGATCCACGTCAACTCTGCGCCCGTAAGGGACGTTCCCACCACTCCCTTCCCCGTGGTGGTGGTGGGTGGGGAGGGCTAGCTGGTCGTGCAGCCCACGGTGAAGTCGCAGAAAGACATAGCCTCATCGCCGAACTTCCCCCACAGCCTCAAGAGCCGTCCTCCAGCAACACAGGCTTGACCCTTTGTCACTGCTGATGCAAGGAAGGTTCTTCTTCCTCGTACACTCTTGTGAGTGGAGATGTGTTGTGCTGCCGTTATGCCTCTGACAAGTCAGGACCAGCACATCCGACTACAGGTAGTTTTTACATCAGAATGAACCCTTTGCTAGACTAGTTGCTCTGCTGGGCTGACGAGTCCCGTCTACCCGGCTTTTTTGTCCATAGCTGGAGATGGTTTGTTCACTCGGGAAAGAGCTTACGGCGCGGCTCTTGATGGCATGATGCCTCTGTCATTGAACATATGGGGTATTTCGGTGGAGATGATAGTGCAACCTATTATCCTGCCCCATCCTGCTAGGAAGATTGCCATTTGGTCTGGGACTGCTTGTTCGACCGGGCAAGCCCGTAGGTAACCCTCATATCTCGGGACGTCCCTCTATTCGCCACCCGGGAACCCGCCTGCTTGGAGATGGTTGCCCCTGTTGCAGGAATGAAGGTTCTATTCCCATCAGAGGCAATTCTAACATTTGGCCCTTTGCCGACTGCTACCCAGAGTTGAGTGTGTTTTGGGTTCAGAGGGGAAGACAGACCACGCAGTCCATTTTCGTTCTTCTCTTTAACGTCTTCACAATGCTGTGATATTAGACGAAAAAAAATCAACAACAATCAACAAAAACTCCTGTCTTCCTATCTCTGAACCTCCCTACCATTTCCCTTCAAAAATGAAATCTTAACAACAATAACATACTCAAAACATTTGTAAACATTAAATCAGTGAGCCAACTGGGCTCCGTTTTAAGCCTTTAACAACATCTAGCATAAGCAAATCGTTCAATAATATATTCTTAAAAGATGAATCTGAAACCGTTGAATCACAAATCAAAGTGGGTAAAATGATTTCAAATGCTGACAGTGTAGAATAACATGGACAGGTGTTATTTCCTCACCGCAGACGCACTTAGCATGACTGTTGAATTTGCATCTGAGAGCATTCAGTCTGAATCTATAGACCAGGGATGACAGTGTTCGGTTTTCACACATGAGCTCACTATTGCAGGAATGTATATGTTTGACTTTCCATTTTCGTCCGCTTTGTGGATGTGTCTCTGACATGTTCAAATTTCCTGACTACCACTGCAGGTGTCTGCATCTCTCGGACATGGCTGAAGCCAGGACATATCATAAATTAAGCGTAGTGAACACTTTTGCCATATATTCTCGGACTAGAGTAGAAACACTCCGTTGTATTATGTCAGTCAGTCTCATCCTCATGAATCATCATTTAAAAGTCTTACATCATGAAGCTGTCCTCTCTCTAATGTCGTGGTGACCATAGTTTGGATTTCCCCTTCGCAGGGTGAGTTCGTGTGAAGGTCGTGGATGTTGGGAAGTTCAGGGGGACCTTTGTTGGACATTTTGGTGTCCCATTCCCTTGAGGATGCTCCACTGATTCCGTGATTAAGTAGTTGCTGCCATCAGTGAGGGTATAGTAGGCGGTGTTCTGTTTATGGTGGATCAGAAAAGGCTTTGATAAACGATACCGAAGTGACTCGGCAGCAGTGCAGGGCCGTCGCTGGTGGGTTGCCTTAGGACAACTTCATGTTGACTGGTCCCTGTGGACTGCCGCTGCTGAATTTGTAACACAACAGGCTTCAGTCTGACTCTACGATCAGCGGCGAGGAGAGTGGCGGAGAGGGCGAGAGTGAATGGAGAGGGGAAAAAGACACGACAGGTGAAATAGCTGGATAGTTAAGGAGAGAAACCCATCCCTCCACCCCTCTCTTCGCCTTCGTCCCCACTCCCAATTAGATTTTGAAGATACGTTCAAGCGGTTTCGAGTTATCCTTCGGAAAAACAAATGGACAAACCGGAAGGGAAAGAAAACCAAATAAACAAGCAAACAAACCAGAACAAAAGCCTGCCCTTCGCGTTTTCTGCGTGTATGCATGATGACGATGTCTCTCTCTCTCTCTCTCTCTCTCTCTCTCTCTCTCTCTCTCTCTCTCTCTCTCTCTCTCTCTCCATCGTCAGTTCTGTTCAGCCCTGTTGGATCATTGAGATGGGCATCAAAGATTTCTGCTCTGTGTGTGTGTGTGTGTGTGTGTGTGTGTGTGTGTGTGTGTGTGTGTGTGTGTGTGTGTGTGTGTGTGTGTGTGTGTGTGTGTGTGTGCGTGCGTGCGTGCGTGCAGGTGTGTGTGTGTGTATACCCGTAAGTGTGTGTTTGTGCGTGCGTGCGTGCGTGCGTGCGTGTGTGTGTGTGTGTGTGTGTGTGTGTGTGTGTGTGTGTGTGTGTGTGTGTGAATGTGTGTGAATGTGTGTGTGTGTGTGTGTGTGTGTGTGTGTGTGTGTGTGTGTGTGTTTTGTGTGTGTGTGTGTGTGTGTGTGTGTGTGTGTGTGTGGTGTGAGTGTGTGGTGTGTGTGTGTGTGTGTGTGTGTGTGTGTGGTGTGTGTGTGTGTGTGTGTGTGTGTGTGTGTGTGTGTGTGTGTGTGTGTGTGTGTGTGTGTGTGTGTGTGTGTGTGTGTGTGTGTGCACGCGCGCGAGCACGCATATAGATAGCAGACAGACTGTTTACTTCGTTTAGAATTATTCTTGGAGATTTTAGATCACACCATCTTCTGTATTCACAAAACACACCTCTTTATATTACACACGGAAATGAATACTTAGCAGATGCAAAGAGGGATCCAACCTAACTCTTTGTTGCCTGTTGTTTATTTCTAACTCTTTGTATAAATGAACTGATCACCAGATGTTCTGACCGAGCCGCCCAGAGGAGCTTGATAACAGTCTTACCTCATCTTCTGCAGTCATGAACCCATTTGTGAACGTGGCGGAGCCATCAAACACCGTTGGGCAGCCATCATCTTCCTCTTAACCCTTCAGTGTCGATGTGCCCATAACGCTGCAGCCAGGCAAACCGCTCCCACGGCATTCCAGCATTAACTCTAGCCATGTTGCATGCAGTAAGGGTGCTAGTTCTTTATTGTGGTGAAAATAGAAACCTGCTGTTGGGTTCTAACCTCTCTCTCTCTCTCTCTCTCTCTCTCTCTCTCTCTCTCTCTCTCTCTCTCTGTCTGTGATGAGAATGTCTTTTTTTTTCTGCACTTTTTGAAATGCAGCTATTAAGGTGGCCATACTCTGCCTTCGCGCATGACGTCAACATACTATACCTGTATTCATGTGCTTTATTTTCGTTTCATTCACCCCACAACAGCACACGATGACCTTCTCTTCCCCTGGAAACGGGATGGAACAGGACGTGGGCGCAACATTTTTTATGCATATGCTTTCATGCGTAGGGCCTCGCTTAAAGGTCTCCTTCGAAAAGCAAGAAGATGATTTAGAGTTGCGCAGTTAGTACCCCCATTGAGAAATCCCTCCCAGCCAACCGGATTGTCTGGAGTCAGAATCCAACCCTGGACTTTGGAACAAGGGTCTGATGCCCTTCCGACTGGGCCAAGCAGATTACTGAGCCGCTAAACGAAGGAACTAACAAAATCATAATGCAAACACAATGCATTTCAACCTACTGGGTCTTCTTCGAGCAAGACAAATAGCATCCAAAACAAAGAAAACGAAAAACGAACAGACACTTCGTTTTCTTTATTTTGCACAAAGGAGTGGCAACATGGCTTTGGAAACAATGAGATCACCAGCGTTTAAGACAGTGACTGTCCAATCAAGTGGTGTTGAATAATGCTGAAACCGATGCTGTGGAATTAATGTATGGACCCAGTTTCATACATATGAAATATATTTATCTGGCCGATTTTCATGTTGCCATACTGTTCCTTTCAAGCCATACGGAATATTACGTCTGCACATGACGACTAGAACAAAATTTTAGAGCTATCCATATTCATAAGCAAAAAAGATCTTATTTCGAATCATATTGTGCCGAGTTTGAGAATTTGTCCTGAATGTTGTTTATCTCGCCTGAAGAAGACCTAAGTCGTTAAATCGCATCGTGTTTTGTCTTGCAATTTGTTTATCCCCTTTTTTGGTGGATTAATTCTACATTCTCTTTGAAAAAAAAACATTCAAATCATCAAGTTTCTCCGCCATTTCATTGGTTGCACATTTGAGGTGAAAAGTGTTTGAGGAAATATTAAAATCAAGACTAGTACATTTACTCCGCAGGTGAGTGATTTGCCCCAAATTCAGGCTGGGTTTGATAAAGATATAAATCTTATGGGCCGTCTGGTCATTTAAACCCACATGGGGAAGCACTGTCTACGCTTCATTCCATAGTCACTGCTCTGTTCTTGAATTTCAATGTTGTTTCTTTTGGTCTTTTTTTCATTGTGCATATGAATTTGAAAAGGAATCGGCCAGTAGACAGGGACCAACAAATTACAAGACAAAATACGACGCGTTGCGACCTCTTAGGTCGAACGAGCAATCACTTATCTTCTCAAATTGGGCGCAAGATGGGCGTTGGATCATCGTTTCTTCCTTTCAACTGGCGGATTTCTTTTAAATCCCCTTTAAAATGTGTTTTAATGTCCATCTGCGGTCACTTCACTTTGCAATAACTTTGAGCATATAAGTCAACATTGCCCCGTCCGCTGCTCTACAAACGCGCACCACAGGTTTTAAAAGACCGTTTCTATGTTCTTGATATTATCCCGAGACTACTAAGGTCGGGTAATGGAAATATTTTCCTCTGGTGGTTTTAATCTACGAACATGAATGTGCCCCTAGGAAATATCAGTCGCACTTCGTAGAGGTTTTTTTTTTTTTTCAAATGAAAGATATGAATAATGAAACTTTAGCTGCTGACGCAGACATCAATTGCATTTTTTTTTTCAAAAGAAGACAAAGTGAAAAGAAAAAAAATCATTGAACAGCTTCAACGTACTGTTAACGGATTGTTAATTATATAAATGGAAGTGGTTGTATTCGTTTCCAGAAAAAGAATATTCCATTTCTACCGTACAAAAAAAATGACGTAAGTGGCAAAGATGTCATAACGTTAGAGCAAATGATGGTAGTTCCGACTCCGGAGAAAAGCGACTCGTTGGGAGGTCATTTTTGACCATGGATTGGTCTTCGACAGTTAAACCGAGTTGGGATTATTTGTGACCACGGATTGTTCTGGGACAGTTCTATTAACTACAGTGTAGAAAAGGCTAGGACGAAGGTTGCTATACTGCATGTATATCTTAGTATCCATCATACAAACGGTTGCTGTGACATTGCTAATTGGGATCACAACGTTCAGACGAATCTCCTAGCCAAGAAGTCTATGAACAGTTTGATGTTAGACAACATAGACTGACTGGTATATCGATTCTTTGGCTCTTGAAAGCGCTCTTGGGTTACCGCGATGGTCTTCTCTAACACTGCCTGAAGATAAAGCAGGTGTTTTGCCTTTAGATTATGTAGGAGATTCAGCGTTCGTGAGGTCGAGTGTCGTTCCAACAGGTCTTTAATGCCCTTCGTGGTCGACAGACCCTAAACTAAAACTGAAATTGAATGTTCCTGGTGTGGCTATAAACGACATAATTCGATCAGACCCCGTTGAAAATTCAGTTGGTTTTATTTTACTTAATGACGGCATTTATGTGTTGAGGAAATGCAAAACATACCTTTTTTTTTAAATCAGAGTATCCATAGTTAAAAAGATCCACAAGAAGAAACTCTTGGAGGACTTTCACAGCAGAAGATCTTAAGAGAAGCAGCCCCCACCCCTCACCCCTTTACACATGTGATCCGACCCTGAGTTTCTTTCTCACACAAACGGGGTCGGGCAGTATCTAGTCATGACACTTAGGTACCCTTCTGCTGTCTCTAACACACACACACACACACACACACACACACACACACACACACACACACACACACACACACACACACACACACACACACACACACACACACACACACACACACACACACACACACACACACACACACACACACACACACACGCACACACACGCACGCACACACGCACACACACACACACACACACACACACACACACACACACACTCACTTACATACATTTTTTTTTTCTTTCTTCCAAGGAACGGTTTTCCCTCACCGTAAAGTCTCGAAATACTCTGGGCCGCTTATACTTTTCGTCGCCATTCTGATCCTAACGAGTGCTCTACTCTTTTCCCTGAAAAAAAAAAAAGAACTTTGTTCTTCAGCACTTCTGTCGTCTTTTATGTCGATCTTCGATCATACTTCACTTCGCGCGCTATGTTTTGTGTGCATGTGCGTGCGAGCGTGCGAGCGAATATGCATGCGTGCGAGCAAGCAAGCGCATGTGAGTGTGTGGGTGATTTCCACAATTAAAACGACGGCCAAATTTAGTGTCACTTGGCTGACCGGAAACATTTTGGGTTTTTTTTCGGGGGGGGGGGGGGGGGGGGGGGGGGGGGGGGGGAGAAGGGAAAGGGGGAGTTTTCTAGAGAATACAGGGGAGGGAGAGGGATCGTTGAAGAGAGAGGGATCGGAAGCTTAAATTTCTTTAATAACATTCCCGTTGTTCTTTCGAAAAAATTCTTTTAATCACAGTGAAGATGTCTATACGCCTACAGTCATCATAAGACCAGTTTAATGTTTGATGTGTCACCTTTTAAATGTCACATTAATTTAAATGTGAGATTGTCATACACGATTCTAATACATTCTTCTAGGTCATTCCAACCTTTCTGACGCAAGGTCGCTGGTTTCTGTGCTAAAGAGGTTGCGTCGAAAACATCATCAACTTCAGCCTTTTAACAAGCAAAAATGTAATCTTAAAATCGCTTTAGAATAAACAGAAAAAAAATACTTATAAGATGCAGTTCATATGGATAGGTTGGGTTTTATCATTCGCAATAACCAATGCGCTAAACAGCCGTGTGTGTGTGTGTGTGTGTGTGTGTGTGTGTGTGTGTGTGTGTGTGTGTGTGTGTGTGTGTGCGTGCGCGCGCGCGCGCGCTTGCGTACGTATTTGCACTCACACTTGTGTATATGCTCGTGCAAGCACGCATACAACTTTATTCAAATGGACTGAAGGGAAGTACGGATCTTTTTGTTTGTGGAAACTGAAAAACGGTGAGAAAGTGTGTGTGCAAGTAAAATTATTTGGTTAGGATTGTTAACTAAAAAAAATTCTTGTTGCAAAGTGAAACGACTGCAGGCGGAAATCTAAACAAACCTTAAATAAATGTCAGCGAACCGCCCAGAGAAACGTGGACAAACGAGTCACAAGACAAACCAAATATGCTCGTGCATTGGTTTGTCTTGTGACTCGTTTGTCCACGTTTCTCTGGGCGGTTCGCTGACATTTATTTAAGATCTGTATTAAAAAAAATTCGATTTCATGAGTAAACTATATGTTGAATATCACCGTATTTGCTTGTGGAAACTGAAATAAGAAAGAAAGCGTGTGCATGTAGAATTATTTGGTTAGGTTTGATACTTACTTTTTCAGAGTTCGATTACCCGAGTAAAACTATTTACCGAATTTCACCAGAACACTGGTGAGGTACATAAACAATAGAGAACGGAATGTGGGGAGGTGGAACGAAGCGATAGAGAGTGAGAGAGACTGGAAACTAAACGATGTGTTCATAAAAGGCCAATGTCTTATATGAACGAAAGCCGGCGATATCATTTTCCCCAATGTTACAGCAAATGGTCGTGTAAACGCTGCAATTACTTTCTACAATGGGTAGATCACGAATTATGACCAAACTATTGTTCTTAAAGAAGACCTTTACATAAATGCAGTGCCTGTTTATGAACGTTTTATCGGTAGATGCTATTAGGAACAAATCTCAATAAGGTTAGAATTGGATCGGATTTCTCTGGTATTGGTTGCGATCATGACATTTCTATACAAATTAAATGTGTGTGTGTGTGTGTGTGTGTGTGTGTGTGTGTGTGTGTGTGTGTGTGTGTGTGTGTGTGCGCGCGCGCGCGCGCGCGCTTTCGTGCGTGCATGCATGCGTATGTGTATGTGTGTGTGCGTGTGTGCGTGCGTGCGTGTGTGTGTATGTCTGTATGTACGAGAGAGAGAGAGAAAGAGAGGGAGAGAGAGAGAGAATTGACAACATTCTCCTTTTCTTTTGTATTTCTTTCATTTTAGATTTGTCCGAATTTGTTTTCTTTAAATGCCAGTATAACTTACCTTTACACCTACATTAAGCTGGTATGAATATGTATAGTGTGGTGTGGTGTGGTGGTGGTGTGTGGAGTGTGTGTGGTTTGGTGTGTTTGTATGTTATTGCGCAAACTGTGTTTGTTCGTGCATGCGCGCGCATATGTGTGTGTGCGTGTGTGTGTGTGTGTGTGTGTGTGTGTGTGTGTGTGTGTGTGTGTGTGTGTGTGTGTGTGTGTGTGTGTGTGCAGACTGTAAATGTGACTGGAAAGTAATTACTTCTACTGAGGACTGGATGTTTATCTGTGTTAAATTGTATTGCTACCTTTTGACGTGTATGTAAATCTCTCTCTCTCTCTCTCTCTCTCTCTCTCTCTCTCTCTCTCTCTCTCTCTCTCTCTCTCTCTCTCTCTCTCTCTGTAAACGATAAAAGGTCCCGTTATAGGGGAATGCTTTATGCGGTGCATCTCTCTCTCTCTCTCTCTCTCTCTCTCTCTCTCTCTCTCTCTCTCTCTCTCTCTCTCTCTCTCTTTAAAAAATATTCGCCAAAACTTTATCCCACAGAAATATTATAGGCGCCCATGCTTGTTTCGTTTACAGTTATTACTTAGCTCTAATAGGTATAACGTTATCAAGAATTCAGGCATGTTTTTGTTTAAAGCGTCTAAGATCAGAGAATAATGACATTTTAATTGCTGTTCTTGCTTGTTTGGATGGCAGATGTTTTTTTTTCCCCCCTGATAAATTATTTGCTTCTTACTTGTAACGTAAATGTTTATGCTCATTCCCCTTCAAATGGGCCGATGGCCTCACTGAATAAATTCTCAAGTCTGAAGTCTGAACTCTCTCTCTCTCTCTCTCTCTCCTCTCTCTCTCTCTCTCTCTCTCTCTCTCTGTGTGTGTGTGTGTGTGTGTGTGTGTGTGTGTGTGTGTGTGTGTGTGTGTGTGTAAATGTCTTAGGTGGCACTGGGGGAAGGGAAGAAGGGAAGCGATAATTTGGTGAGTTGGGGGGGGGGGGGGGGGGGGGGGGGGCAGAAGGCACAGAGAATCTGAGGAAGCAGAGAAACGGGAAAAGAAAGAGAGCGAATAACTTGCCAATGGTGGTGAACTTGTCTGATTTTCTTGGCCTTAGTCTGTCGTACATTTTGAAACACTATTTGGGATTTAATTCAGTTTCTGCAGCTTAATTTTGTTTTGAGTTTCTCTTCCAGCTTGTGAAATGTCAGTATGATTGAATTCCAGAGGTTGATTTTAAAAAAATCTGTGTGTGTGTCTGTCTGTCTGTCTGTCTGTCTGTCTGTCTGCCTGTCTGTCTGTTTCTGTCTGTCTCTGTGCGTACATGCGTGCGTGGGTGCGTGCGTGCGTGTGTGTGTATATATGTAAGCACGAGTGCGCATTTGTGTGTGTGTGAGTGTCTGTGTGTATGTGTCTCTCTCTCTGTCTATCTCTCTCTCTCTCTCTCTCTCTCTCTCTCTCTCTCTCTCTCTCTCTCTCTCTCTCTCTCTCTCTCTCTCTCTCTCTCTTCGACATTTAGCGAAGCAGCAAAGCTCTTGTCAAGAACGGTAATATGAATGCCTGTCTGTTCCGACGTGCAATATTGCAGATCCGTTTTTGGTATATGACACGGATATATAAAACCTTACATTTATAAACTCGATTTTCTTATTTTGACAGAATCTTTTCTTGTCCAGAATCATTTCCTTCTTTCTTTTTTTCCCCCTGATTATGAAGTCTGTCTCACATCAGGAATAGGATTCACCGATGTTGTTGCTACAACACGTTTCGTTAGGCGGCGGATCGTTTTAGAATCAAAGTTGTATGCTTACACGATCAGACAACATGCAAGGGATTATAATCGTACGAATATTCTCACACACCCTTCTTGCGCCGAATTTAACAAAGATAAGTTACTGCGCGTTCTTTTTTTGTTGTTGTTGTTGTGCTGAGTGTTGTTTATCTTGTCTGAAGAAAAAACCTAAGAGGTCCAAAGATGTCGTATTTTGTGTTGTGATTCGTGTATCCGTCTTGTTTGACGGAGTTATTATAAACACCTTTTAAGATTTTGTTGAGATTTCCGCCTGCAGTGGTCTCACGCTGCAGCTAACTTCATCTTTAAAGTTCAGGCCTTGTTAATGTTTTACTTTGTATCTCATTTGTCTTTATTGATTTGTTTTCTGTATTTATTTGTCCATTTAGTTTTTATTTCAATTGTTTCTTTTTTAAAGGGGGTGGGGTGGGAGGAAAAGGGGCGGAGGGGGTTGGGGGTCCTGTCTCTAACAAACAACGTCAATTATGCACGTACAGAATTCAGTAACGGAGGGTGTCTGCTCGAACAGTGTATAATGGGATGCGTTTGTGGATTCCAGTGACTTTTCGGTAACTTTAGCGCAACGACAGGGGGACTGAATGCAAAGGCATTCCCTGTACGTGATAGAGACTGCTGCTGATGACTGGTGCCTGTCTGTCTGCCTGTCTGGCTGGCTGGCTGGCTGGCTGGCTGAAGGGTTGGCTCGGTAGCTGGGGTGTCTGGGTGTCTGTCTATCTGTCCCTCTCTGTCTCTGTCTCTGTCTCTGTCTCTGTCTCTCTCTCTCTCTCTCTCTCTCTCTCTCTCTCTCTCTCTCTCTCTCTCTCTCTCTCTCTCTCTCCATTACATTCTCTTTAAAGACGAAAGTTGCTTTGTTAAAAATCTTCACCATTATGACTTTTTTAACCTCACTAAGAAGATTATGTCTTCGTTTTGATAATGGTACAGTTTGTAATTGTATACATCGCATACAATGCCAACCAAAGATATTTTAGACAACATGCTCTATACCATAAACAAAAGAGACTAGATGGCAGGTGTTCGGACCAAATATAACATAGCTAATACTATACTAACAGTAGAGGTCGCCAAAGAGTGCTTTATACAATCACTATGATATTTACATTATACAATCTTGGACATTCCACAGAGTTTCATTTGAAAATGAAATACAACAGTTATACAACATTGTAGTCTTTATCTGTTTAAATTCTCTCGGTCTCTGTGCTCCTCCTTCTATTACAAAAGAAAATTGAATTCACTAAGAACAGCCATGTCTATAAGATCTTGCTATCTCTCTCTAGAGTAGGTATTTTGTTAAATCAGGCCTTTTTCACACTGCTGGTTTCTAGTGGAATTGAATTGTATTTTTCTTGATGTCCATGTCAGTTTTGAATATTTGTAAAAGAGCAGTCTATTTCTAACATATGAAGAAATCTCTGGTCTACCAGAAATTGTTTTACTCTCTCTCTCTCTCTCTCTCTCTCTCTCTCTCTCTCTCTCTCTCTCTCTCTCTCTCTAACACACACACACACACACACACACACACACACACACACACACACATATATATATATATATATATAGAGAGAGAGAGAGAGAGAGAGAGAGTGAGAGAGAGAGAGAGAGAGAGAGATGATAATATCTGAGAATTGATTTTATCTGCTGATGACTGATACCTGGCTTCCTTCTTGTCGCTAAAGTCCCCTGATATGTATAATCTATATAATGCTGAACAATTAAGTAGTGGGGGAAAACAAGTGCAGGTTAACAATTCATCCATCATGATAGTAATGACTTGTCAAAGGTTTGAATTTTTTTTTTAATTGAAGATGAAGAAAATGGGAAAATATATTATAAAAATGAAAACCCTTCACTAGCTGCATGAGGGAACCATTGCAATCTGTCCCAAGGACAGATCTATATGTATCGCCTGCTCCTAGGCCTTTCGTCAGCTGGATCAACTCATCCGGGAGACACGGCTGATTGTGTCTGTGCTCTTGGCGTCAAGTAGAGACACACCACAGTCCTTAATTCTGTGGTGTTCTCACCACCAAGGGTTCAAAAAAGAATCCAACAGCACCCCCAAAGCAGCCAGCGGAGAGAGAGAGAGAGAGAGAGAGAGAGAGAGAGAGAGAGAGAGAGAGAGAGAGAGAGAGAGAGAGAGATTACTACCCTTCGCTGACTGTTTTGGGGGTGCTTTTGGATTTTTTTTTTAACCCTTGGTGGTGAGAACACCACAGAGTTATGGACTGTGGTATGTCTCTACTTGACGCCAAGAGCACAGACACAACCAGCCGTGTTTCTCAGCAACTTTTTTCCTCTCCACACTTTCGTTTTGTTTCATTTTTGCTACCCTTCGCTGGCTGCTTCTAGGGGTCTGTTGGATTTTTTTTTCAACCCTTGGTGATGAGAACACACAGAGTTATGGACTGTGGTGTGTCTCTACTTGACGCTAAGAGCACAGACACAACCAGCCGTGTCTCCCTGATGAGTCCGATCCAGCGGACGAAAGGCCGAGGAACAGGCAATACCATAGAGACTTGCCTTCGAGAGGGATTACGATGGTTCTCTCATGCAGCTAGTAAAGGGTTTTCATATTTATTACATATTTTTTAAATGTTATGTTCCCATTTTCTTCATCTTCAACCCCCTTCTTAAGTTCAAATCTTTGCCAAGTCATTACTATGACGGAAGAAGAATGCTAGCCTGCACTTGTTTTCGCCCATTATTTAATTGTTCGGCATTATATGTTTGGTCAATCAGCGGGAGATTGCATCTCTTAGGAGATCCAAGTAAAGGTTATTCTGCACAATTCTTAGCAGCTAGCAATGCTTGGGTTATCATTGAACAGCAGAGCTGACCACTCAGACTGTTCTGTATCTTTTGATCTACCTTGCACCCTTGAATAGATCGTCAAGCATTGTAGGCTCAAATATTTTCTTAATTTTATGTTCCCATTTTTCTTCATCTTCAACCCCCTTCTTAAGTTCAAATCTTTGCCAAGTCATTACTATGACGGAAGAATGCTTAGCCTGCACTTGTTTTCCCCCCCACTATTTAATTGTTCTTGTTGCATTCTTTTTTGAAACCCTTGGTGGTGTGAAAACACCACAGAGTTATGGACTGATTGTGTAGATTCTTTCCAGTCCTTGCCTGTTTTACAGTGAGAACTTGCCTTGCCTGTCTCGCAGTGAGATCGTGTCTTGCCTCGCATATCAAGGGCAGTCTGAGATCATGCTTACTTTGCCTATGTTACACTGACTGTTATTTGTTATCTTGCCTCTCTTACTGCAAGGATGATTTGCCATGCCTGTCTTACACTGAGACTTTTTTGTCTCGCCAATCCTACGATGAGGACAGTTGCCTTGCCCGTCTTACAGTGAGAATTTGCCTTCCTTATTTTACAGCGAGACCTGGCTTGGCTGGCCTATTTCACAATGAGTAGTTGTATATTGCCTTTCTTATTTCACAGAAAGGAACGCCCTGAACTTGCTTGATCTTACTGTGAGACCTTGTCCTGTCTTGCCCGTCTCACAGTGAGAAATTGCCCTGCCCGGTCTGTCTTTCAGTGAGAATTTGCCTTTTTTAGCTATTCCAGAGAAAAATCTTTTTTGACAGGTTGCTGCGAGATGAAAACCAGACAGTGCCTTCCTTAAAAATCAAAAAAAAAAAAAATTTCTCTTGTTTTTCTTGTAATCCCGAGTTGCTAAAGTACATGAAAAAACACTCACATGATAAATTCTAAGACTCCTTCTTCTTTAGGGTAGCTCTACCTCCTGTCTCTGTTTGTTCAGTGTGATTTCTATATTGCTATCACTGTATAATGAGTTAGAGATGTCAGAAATGACTGGTATTCATGTAGCATGGTGCTTGGGTCACATCTAGCGCTTTCGACAGATGTAAGAGACCATAGTTTCGCACAGTCTTGAATGGAAGTCAACCATTGGTTGGTAGTTCCAGGTGACACGTATACATAAACATCTGGCTACAGTTGTCTAACTCAACTCTCCTTAGACAGAACTGAAACCTGTTTTGGTGTTACACTCCACGTGACGTTACAGTAGAAGTGATCAGCTGTCTGGGACACCACAATCTCCACATGACTGTAACGTGAGAGGCGTAGAAGTGATCAGCTGTCTGGGACACCACAATCTCCACATGACTGTAACGTAGAGGGCAATGCAGCTGTGTAGACTAGGTCTACACGTTGACTTGTGAGTTCATCGATCACTTCTGCTGACAGTACTCTGAGGAGTAATGGTGATTGAATTTTTTACGTCTGTTAAACATTACGTCCTAAGAAAGACTTCATTTTGAGCAAAAGCACTTCCCTGTTTGTATCGTGTATTGAATAGTGTTTTGAGTGATGATTTCTGTTTTGACTTGTTTTCCGTCACGCCATAGTGGAACTTCGTTGTTACGAATGTGCGACATCACATGCGTACTTTGAATGTTTGGTTAATGTTGACATTAGGCAACAAATGATCTGATCTTTGTCTAGAAATTTCTTGGCATACTGTTCAAAATGTCTTAGATATGCCAGATAAATGTGCCCAATTTTCAGATAAGTTGACGGCATTTTGATTAACGTGAACACCACTACCTGATGTTGTGACGTAATCTTTCTCCCCCTGTTTCTCTCTCTGGTTGTCCTGTCTCTTTTCACTATCATAAACAATCGACCATGTACTGAGAAACAAATAAAACACATCAAAAGCACACAAAAACATTGATAATCAGCAGTAGTACATGCAATAATCGTAAAAGTAGACTATGCAAAATTTTAAGATATTTAATATTGTCTATGATTCAGTCCGTGCACTTTCCTGAGATGATACGTCTTGAATATACAAATAATTGTTTTTGCATCTGTTCTTCCTAGGTGGCAGTGCTAATTGTTAGACATTCCAGTTTCTTTTTTTTTACCACAGAAAGACATCGACTGTTGTGCTGACTGTCTTGGTCGCCTTGGCGTTAGAAGGCACAGACAGAAACAGAGAAAGGTCTTTTACTTTTCAGTCAGGAAGAAAGTTCTGCCTGCTGGAATGAGAAAGAAATATACACAGACAGATAAACAGGGAGACAGACAGAGAGGTAGAGAAAGACAGGTGGAGTGACTGAGAGACAGAGGGAGAAGGAGAGAAAGGGATAAACAGTAATCTTGGATTAGTTGAGACAA
This sequence comes from Conus betulinus, assembly GCA_016801955.1. Lineage (NCBI taxonomy): Eukaryota > Metazoa > Mollusca > Gastropoda > Neogastropoda > Conidae > Conus > Conus betulinus. The sequence continues at coordinate 318,973 of JADBJO010000862.1, forward strand.
ATAAAGAGACAAGACAATAACAGAGGAAGATATATCAAATATCATGAACTGTTGATATCTACATCTCTTTCGATTTCTGTTCAGATTAGTCCAAATGACATGTCTCTATTATGAACTGTTTCACCTCAAATCTCAACCTCATGAAGAGGGAAAAAAAGCTAAATGTCAATGTTGATATCTAGAAAAAGGAATATCCACCTAATGTCAACATTCAGCTAAACTGTGCACTTTGCGTGTCAAATACACATGTCTGACACTTGAAGAAGAGGTAAAAAAAAAGAAGAAAATAATGCATAAAGAATAGTTTCTACTTTGTATCAAAAGTATGCTGAAGTCCAGATTAAAACAGCTTTCCTGTTCAAAAACTCTTCAGCCCTAAGAACCAGGGTGCTACTGTGTCACGACAATGCAGACTGTGGCTCTGATACTGATCGTGAGAGACTAAAAAAAAAAAATCCTAGTCAAACAAACACAAGTACAAAGGTGGTCATGTCCGACACAGGAACTGTATTTGTAAAAGTCCTCACATATTCCAAAGGATAGAGGTAATTTCTTTTGATAGCTGTCACGTGGTAAATGTCAATATCTTGATTCCACTCTATGTGTAATTTCAGACTCTGAGAACGATGGAGTTCAAAGAGGTTTGTGCTTTAACAGAACATCGAATGCATGAGATTTGATACTGCGACAGTGAAAGTGTAAGCCCTGACTTAGCTTTCCTTTCAGCTGACTTCGAATTTATATGTGTTTGGTCGGTTCTGCAGTCTTGGTGCAAATTACCCGAGTTTTGCACCGCACTTTCCTATCAACAGAAATACTCACTGAGACCTTAATCAGGCAGGGGCCACTCTCCAAAGCTGACTTAAAGGTTTTCCGCATAGTTAAAGAGAAGAGGAGAGAAAAGACGGTTTTGGTGCATTCTGTAACAAGAAATATCAGTATGACAAGTTGAATGCATCAAGTTTGTTAAGTTTCTTTTTTCTTCCAGAACACATGAAGCATATTTGCTCGCATGTTCGCTCAATATTCTTCTGTTTTCTTTTCTACACTTGAGAAATGTATCCTGATTATTTACTAGACATTCATGCCTCTGAATACTTCTTTCTCCTTGATGGACAGAAGGTTCATTTGCCTCATAATTACAACAAGGCTTTATAACCGATGTGCAGCGATTTCATTCCAACCAGTCATACTTGCTGCTGCCAAACAATACTAATCCCAGCAGCGATCTTTTCAAACAGCGTGCTGTGTGATCTTCACCGCAAACAGTCATGAACAAATCATCAAACAAGGGAACACACACTTCCAACATCAGACTATCACAGCAAACACCAACCCAAAACTGTAACTGCAAACATCAGACCTCCTCACCGAGGTAAACACCTCCATGACGGACAGACACCAATGCAATGAAAGGGGAAACGCCCAAAGCGTGATGATGATCAGCCCTGGGCACAGACCATGCTTCCTGATCGGCAGTCTGGGTGGGAGAGGGTGATGAGCTTTGCATGCGGTGTGTCAACTTGTCACTGCTTGTTTTGCGTTCATTGTCCGACATGGAAACAAAAAAAGATGATGTTCTGTTTCTCTACTGGATTGGATTTGTTCAGTCAATACCTCGGTCGACAACAACTGTCAAAATCTGTCTTATTCACACACACACACACACACACACACACACACACACACACACACACACACACACGCACGCACACACACACACACACACACACACACACACACACACACACACACACACACACACACACACACACGCGCGCGCGCGCGCGCGCGCGCGCGCTCACACACACACACATGCTCGAACTCACACGCGCACACACATACACGCGAGCACACAAGCGCACACACACACACACACACACACACACACACACACACACACACACACGCATGCAGAGAGAGAGAAAGATTGAGAAGCAGACAGGCAGACAGACGAATTCATGGACGTCACACCACATCTGCTGAGACGTAGTGTTTTCACGCCAGGAAATGTGTGTGTGTGTGTGTGTGTGTGTGTGTGTGTGTGTGTGCCTTTGCGTGTGAATGCACATGCGCGCGTGATGTGTCAATGTACAACCTTTCTCTGCCTTTTTCTTCATTTCTACTTCTTTCCGAGCTGGCTTTGTTATTCCGATGGAGCCAGGCGAATTTGGGGCACTTTTCCTATCAACTGCGAGAAAGATTACTGTTTGACGAATCATGTTGCTCAACATGCCTAGTAATAGTTCTAAGAAAAAGACACAAAGAGCAAAAAAAGAAATTAACATAGTCTAATGTAGATTCCTTTCCTTTAGAATCCGAATCGTCTCTCATAAAAACAATGTAGAACTTGTTTTCAGGGGTGAGAGGTACAGAAGACAATTGTCCGTATGGGTGAACACCAATTATATAATTTACATGCACTAGAATTCGTAACGCTCCCAGGTTCGAAGATGACGATCTTAGAACGCTCACTCTCTATCACTAGCTGGCTTTGATCTGTAGTGAAGGAATGATGGAGAGGTGGGGGAGAGGACGCTGATAACCTCAATGACATGGCCACTGCTGTGATATGTGCGCCACCCAAGCATAAAATGTCGTCTGCCGTGACTTGTCATCTCTCCCATCATCAACTCTCTCCAGCACCACCACTGATGGTCTCTGACAGGATTGTTTTTCTTTGATAGGGCAGGTTGTTCCCACTCCTGCACTCAGTGACAAGCCAGATCACAGTTGTTTCCAATGATCAACAACCTCTTCATTGATGTTAGAGTTGTGGTGTCAGCTGTGTCCCCTGTTTTCAGCACCATAAATCTCCACACCATCCTCTCTCCTATCTCAACTGGAATTCTGTAGGCTTTGTTGCCATTGCTGGACTGTTTGTTTGTCTGTTTCATGGCCAGAGATGGAGCTGATAGATGTAGAGCTGACTGAGATAGCGCTGTGAAGTTGCATTCTGCCTGAAACGCCATCACAGGGATGTGTTCTATATTTCCAATATATGTCACGGTGTCAACCAATCCTGAGACATACATACAGTTGCAATGTTGGTCAGCAGATCGAGAATAATTTATCAGAACTGCATCAGAACGTGGATAAAATTCACTAATGTGAATCGTTGAATACACAAGACTCACCTCTGGAGAGAAGCCAACTGGGTACAAAAAATCTCACCATTTACCGTTAATGAGACTCAAAAGAATGGTCCCCCAGTTCACAACGTTGAACTGAATTGACACTATCCTTTGTTGTTCCATGTCATTTCCATATTACTGGAGGTAACGTGGGGTCTGGACGTTGGATGCCCGAGAAATTGACCTGTGAGATGGACAGTTACACCTTGTCAATTTTCGGTCAGTGTGGAGTTGGATAGGAGAACAGTGGAGAAGTACAAGCAGATGAAGAGGATGCCTGTACTGTGGAGGAGATGAAGACAAACATGCCAGAAGTACCAAGCCAACAGGCTCTATCAGACATGCCAGTGAAAAGTGATCAAAATTATTCTAAAGAAATCATAGCTACTAACTA
>JADBJO010000862.1:325000-330000 GCA_016801955.1 Conus betulinus
CCTCAAACAGTCATGGACAAATCACCAAACAAGGGAATTACACAGTGTGGACATCAGACTAACACAACAAACACCAACCCAAAACTGTAACCGCAAACACCAAACCTCCTAACCGAGGTAAACAACTCCATGATGGACAGACACCAAAGCAGTGAAAGGGGATGACGCCCAAAGCGTGATGATGATCAGCCCTGGGCACAGACCGTGCTTCCTGATCGGCAGTCTGGGTGGGCAGAGGGTGATGAGCTGTGCATGCGGTGTGTCAACTTGTCACTGCTTGCTTTGCGTTCACTGTCCGACATGGAACAAAAAAAGATGATGTTCTGTTTGTCTGCTGGATTGGATTTGTTCAGTCAATACCTCGGTCGACAACAACTGTCAAAATCTGTCTTACACACACACACACACACACACTCTCTCTCTCTCTCTCTCTCTCTCTCTCTCTCCTCTCTCTCTCTCTCTCTCTCTCTCTCTCTCTCTCTCTCTCTCTCTCTCTCTCTCTCACACACACACACACACACACACACACACACACACACACACACACACACAGCATAGACAGAGAGAGACAGAGAGACAGAGAGAGGAAGGCACGCAGGCAGACAGACGAATTTATGGACGACACACCACATCTGCTGAGCCGTAGTAGTATTTTCACGCCAAGAAAATGTATGTGTGTGTGTGTGTGTGTGTGTGTGTGTGTGTGTGTGTGTGTGTGTGTCTGCATTTGCGTGTGAATGCACATGCACGTGATGTGTCACTGTACAACCCTTCCCTGTCTCGTTCTTCATTTCTACTTCTTTTCATGCTGGCTTTGTTATTCCAATGACGCCAGTCCTCAGACTTTCACGGGTAATCAACATGCGAATTCTGGGCACTTTTCCTATCAACTGCGAGGAAGGTTACAGACTTTGGCGAATCACGTAGCTCGACATACCTAGTAACACTTGAACATAAAGACAGATATGAAGGCCAACAACGAAATGTACAGTCTAAATGTTTAGTTTAGCTCCTTTGTTTTTAGAACCCAATTCAACTTTGATAGAAACAAAGCAAACATTGTCTTTTTGGGGTGAGAGGTCCAGAAGACAAGCGTTTGCATGGGAAAACACCAATCATAAAATCTACATGCATTAGAACTAGTAATGGCCCCTGGTTGGAAGGTGACGAGCTCAGAATGTTCACTCTCAATCTCCCAGCTGGCTGTGAACTGTAGTGGAAGAATGATGGAGGGGATGGGGGGGGGAGAGGACGCTGCTGAACCTCAATGGCATTGGCGCCATGCTCTGATATGTGTGCTGCCCCAGCATAAAATGTCGTCTGCACTGACTTATCACCTCTCCCATCGTCGCACCCTCTCCAGCGCCGCCACGGATGGCCTCTAACAGCAATGTGTTTCCTTGATAGGGGAGGTTTTTCCCACCGCTGCACCATCAGTGATAAGCCCGATCACAGAGTTGCGCCCAGTGATCAGCAGCCCGTTCCCTGACGTTGAGGTCGTATTGTTGTTTCTACTGTTTCCGGCGCCAAAATCTCCGCACCACTCCTCTCTCCTATCGCAACTGGAATTCCGTAGGTTGTGTGGTCATTGCTGAAATGTTTGCCTGTTTTATGGCCACGAATGGTGCTGATTGAGACAGCATTGTGGAGTTACATTCTACCTGAAACGCCATCACGGGGATGCATTCTCTACTTCCTTCCAACATATATCATGGCGTCAACCAAGCCCAAGACATACACATGTTTGCAATTTTGGTCAGCAGATCAAGATTCACCTGTCAGAACTGCATCAGTGCGTGGATGAAATTTACTGATGTGATTCCTTGACGCATAACACATTCGCCTCTAAATTAAAACCAACTGGGTTCAAAAAATCTCAACAACTACCTCTGATGGGACTCAATGACATGGTCCCACAGTTCACAACGCTGAACTGACTTGACATTATGCTTTGTTGTTCCATATTATTTCCATATTACTGTAGGTAGGACTGACCCGTGAGATGGACAGTTAGACCTTGTCAATTTTCCGCCTGCGTGGAGTTGAATAGAAGAACAGTGGAGAAGTACAAACAGACGAAGCGAACGTCTGTACTATGGAGGAGATGAAGACAAACATGTCAGAAGTACCACCACAAAAAAGCTCTATTAGCCATGCCCAAAAAAGTGATCAAAACTATTCCCTATAAATTACAATTACATGCAGACATCATCATTGCTGAACTGAGAACAGGCTGAATTCCACAAAGGCAGAAATACTATTGAATAGATCTTTGAATTGAGTATTTTTGGCAAACTTGGTGTTCGTCAGGGATGTGGTATTTGCCACACTTGTCATCATATTCCTATAAAGCGTCATGGTAGATGCGCTTGAAAATCCTGGCAGCACAGTCAGCACTGGAAGAAGAACAGTCACAAACTTTCGCCCTGCAGACAGCATCGATGTTCTGGCAGAAAAAACAAGAACTCGCCAAGTTTCTTAAAAGACTGGATGAAGCGTCAACATGGTATGTCATGAAATCAGCGTCGAGAAGATCAAGCTGATAGTTGGCTACACACCACCATCAATACTGTCCATGCAAACAAGATCAGGCTGCTGTGTGTACAGGTGTATTCCATCTTCCTATATGCAAGCGTCAAACGGATGTGGGCAGAAGAATCCAAGCCACAGATATGAGGTAATTCTGTAAGACATTAACCAGCAGACATCTGATCATATCTATATTTTTTAAGGGCGTCAAACGATCAAGCAGCATATATGATAATCTACTGTGATTAGTTTAAAAAAAAAAACAAACAAACAAAGAAAACGACGTTAGTGTGACTATATATCAATCTCCAATGGTTTGGGTTCAAACAATGACCTATAGAGAACTGTTGTGAAAGGACTCTGGCGTAAAGGACAGACTGACATATTGCCGAATGGACAGGAAAACCATTGGCAGAGACCTAGGGTGACAGAACTGGATGAACTTGAATTCTTCTTCAGGTGGCCCCCAATGACATTCCATCGAGAAGAAGAAGAAGAAGAAGAAGAAGAAGAATTGCCTTAAGTATGCCTGTGGTGGGGAAATTGAAATGATCAGACTGTGGAAAGAAATATAGTGTGAACTTCTTTTCCTGTCAAAGCTAAGGACTGGGAGATTTTGGATTCTATAACGTTCTAGAGTCGATCTGAGATTTCACTACGAAGGTGTTCTATAAGCGTTTGTACAGTGTGGGGTCTGTGATTCAATTACCTTTCACAAGAACAAAATTCTATGGTGTCATGGCATTTGACCACCTGCTCCCATCTTCCTCCTCCCAGTTACTACAAGCAGATGATTGAACCACAGCTCACAGAATTTCTGGCACATCCTGGGCCGTCCACTGCCACTCAACCATGTTCAACACATATACTGTCTGTTTCTTGATACTAACATTACATATTAATCTGGCTGGCTGGCTGGCTGGCTGGTTGGCTGTCTCTCTCTCTCTCTCTATAGAGAGAGTGTGTCGTTTGTTCATTTTTCATTTCGTGATTTCTTTCTTTTTTGTGTGTGTTCCCCTCTTGGGCGAGGGCTAGATGTAAAAAAGCATGAACTTGCTTATCTATCACCCTCGAAAATAAAGAATTTGTCACTTGTCTTGTCACTGTCTCTCTCTCTCTCTCTCTCTCTCTCTCTCTCTCACACACTCACAACACACACACACACACACACACACACACGCTCGCGCGCGCGCGCGCGCGCGCGCGCGCGCGCGCGCACACACACACACACACACACACACACACACACACACACACACACACACACACCTCCATTCTCTCACATACACGCGCATACACATAAACTCATGCATGCGCACGCGCGCGCGCACACACACACACACACACACACACACACACACACACACACACACACACACACACACACACACACACACACACACACACACACACACATTGTCAATCACCCTTGATAAGATTAGCTGGAAATAGTGGGTACAACAGGGTAAGACAAGCGACGGGAGATGGAGGGGGGAGAGAGACAGAGAGAGAGAAGAGAGAGAGAGAGAGAGAGAGAGAGAGAGAGAGAGAGGGAGAGAGAGAGAGAACGCCAGGACCGGGAGGTGGGGTGGAAGGGAGAGGGTGAAGAGAACATTCGGCTTGGGGTTAATTTGGAAAAGGGGAAGGGAGGGTGCCTGTTATAAGAACACTCTCAGAACTGTTCCCTTAGGGAATGATTTGATCGGTTCGTGTGGTCTCCGTTTGTCTTCGACATGAATACAAATCTATTTGTGTTGTCTGCTTTTGGTTTGTATTAATTCGTCTCATTGGGGTTGGATTTTATTTCGCGTTTTTTTGTTTTTATTTTTACTCCTGCAAAAAAGTGATGTTGATTTCATTCGAGTCGGACGGATTTACTCTCAGCTGGCAAGATTACGCAAAAACTACCGGCTTGATTTGAACGAAACTTGTGGAAAGATGAAATGGAGTCTAAAGGAAAATCCTTCATATTTTCCTGTTCTTTTCAATTTTGCATATACTACAACAAAAGGGGTGTAGTTTATATACAAGAAAAAAACAACAATAAATAGCACATACTATGCATTTCATTTTTTTTTTCAAGTGGCCTGTAGTAAAGTTTAAAAGAATCTGTTTCAAAGTAAGGTGTCTGAAGGCAGAGATTGAAACAAATTTTCAAAAGTTACTGGTCCGAACCGACAATCTGGATACTCTTGCGGAACCAATAACTTTTCTTTTTAAATGTAAAAAAAAAAGTCATTGACTTTCATTGGACGCTGATACAGAAATTTGGGGATCATTTACTCTATTCATTGAAGCCTGAGACAAAGTATTGTAAAATGATATAATAAACATGTTTTGATTTTTTTTTTTTGACAGAAAAATGGTTCACTTTAGTCGATGTTTGCGGAAGCCACTCTGTTCTTTCGCCAGAAGGGCTGTCGGTTTCAAGTTTCTACATGAGTCGAGCATTGACCATATTTTCCATCAGT
>JADBJO010000862.1:335000-340000 GCA_016801955.1 Conus betulinus
TCTCTCTCTCTCTCTCTCTTCTCTCTCTCAAAAATAGTTGTTTCTCTTATTTACTGTGTTTAATTTTGTCAAATCGATGTTATTGTTCCTTTTTTGATTATTGTCATTTTGAGGGCATAGTGTAAAAAAAAGCTCCCAGCTTATCTATTCACCCTCATTACAGATTTCGAGTTTCGAGTTCTCTCTCTCTCTCTCTCTCTCTCTCTCTCTCTCTCTCTCTCTCTCTCTCTCTCTCTCTCTCTCTCTCTCTCTCTCTCTCTCTCTCTCTCTCTCCTCTCTCTCTCTCTCTCTCTCTCTCTCTCTCTCTCTCGTGTACCCTGCCCCTCTCCCGCCCCCTGAAGCCATGTCTGCTGTCTTCGTCAGACCTGTAGTCAGCCGTACCTTGTTTTCTCATTTAAAAACAAAAAAGGTTCTGCTGAATCCCGGTCATCAGACAAGTCACTCCGCTATGCCGTGCCTTCATTAGTAAGCAGGTCAGCGCCAGTCCTTGGCTGCCTCTCTAACAACCCAACTGTACATGAGTAAAGGCTGATAAAGACAGCACCGTCACGGGTATTTGATGTATCCATTAGGTAGAGAATTCTAAAGAAGACAAATACCCCCGATCTGACCTCTCTCTCTCTCTTTCTTTGTTCCTGTTCGCTGCCCTACTTTTTCGTTTAGTCATTTACTTGTAAATCGTGTTTGCTGTGTTCTATCAGATGCGATGTAGCGCATATGGACTTGTCCACACGACGTTTTAACTCCTGCTTTTGTAAATTGAAACTTAACCTCTTTCTGTGAAAACATTTTATATAGCGAAAATGATGTTAATAGCTAGAATGCGGTTACACGCAGTTCGTTGATGTTGGTACTGGGAATATACACCTCAATTTTAGCCAAGGATCCAATAACGCAATAGAATCAGAAACTCTTGTAAAGGGAGTGGGAATTAATTTACAGGCAAGCAGATAATAAACCGTATGCATCAGTTCCAAACTGTATCCTGCTCCGCCAAAAATGTGTGTAATGACCAGTCTCTCTATATTAACCGAATACATTCACATTTCTTTTCGTGAAGCTGCAACCAACATCTTTGGGGAATTTGAGAGGTAGCTAAGAATTCTGCCACATTGTCTGCGCAAAGCAAAGCTAATGCGAGGCAAAATGACGTCAACAAGTACATGATGAAGATGTTGGCCCTTGTGGCCCTTGTTCTCATTATGAAATATGCACAGGTGGATCATTGTGTATTCGGCTTGTGGAAACCATTCACTTGGCACATGAGCCAGCAAGAGGTACAGAGAAAAACAAAAAAAGTATATAAAAGAAAATAGATAAATTTTTTAAAGAAAAAGTGTAAGTATTTACAGGAAACGTTTTGTTGCTGTCTTTTGTCTGCGTGTACGTTAGGTGAACTGGTACCATAAGCAGTCTCATTTTAGACGTAACTGCACGTACTTGTTTCACCATGTTAACCAAATTTACATTTTTTGTGGAATGTTTATTGAATATTCCCTATTACTTTTTTTTTTTAATCGCATCTCCTAATTATCCTCAAACATTTTTTCTTATCATGTGACTCGGCTGAAATGCCAATAACGATATGCACACAAAGATGGGATGTCTTGTACTTTATTCTTGTGTCGACCGGAAGCCAGTTCTGTTCTTTCAAAATAGATTTGGAATGCTGAGACTTACTTTCAAGGGCACTGCAAGTAACGCAGAATATTTGATAAGCCCCTCACATAAGGTATCAGCAAACTGAGCTGCTGTGTCAGAGTGCCATGCATGTGGCCTAACGTAACACGCTGAGGTGTTAGTCATTGAAAGATTCTAATCAAAGTAAATGCCGAGGTCACGCACGAGATCAGAAAATTGAACACTGGTGCCTCAAAACAAAAAAAATGGCCGGTGGCAAAAAAAGAATTATCTGCTGATGGAGAGGAGAAATGCACTGCTTCCACATGACATCATTCAGTTCTCGACAGTTAGTTGACATACATGATTTTATCTCTGACACACGGTCCTAAAGAGATTGAAGGAAGACACTTACGGCTTGATGACCTGTAAGAATGGCTCGGCTGGTTCATATTTTATCTTTCCCATCCCCTTTGTCTCGTGTCCTCCCATCTCTCTGTCATTGTTCCGAGCTGGACATAATTCTGAATTAAAGTTCACGTCATGTGCCACCTGCAGGGACACTGGGCAACAATGCAACTGACTGTAACCGTGTGGAAAGTTGCCGTCACTGAAACGCGGTTCTACGCAAATCGACCTCACTCCACCCCCACCCCCCCCCCTCCCTCCCGTTTCCATTTCCTTCCCTACTCAGTCTTGAATGACGGGTAACACTGCTGCAACAGTCGTTGTTTTCTTCCTAGCTGCCAATAATGTGAAAACTGGAAATGGTGTAGGGCTCCCCCCCCCCCCCCCCCCCCCCCCCTCGCCCCTTCACGTATCATTAGTTCCCCTAGCCCTGTCTTACCTTACTGGTGGAGTAGTTACACCAGCTGCAGGAGTATCCAGGAACATCAGAAGCAAGCGACCTAACTTTACCCCTTTTTTACAGGCTGTAAGTCTCAGCCATAAGACAGGCTTGCTTTAATGGCACAGTAATGATGCCAGTATTGATCTAAATCACACTGCACCAGTGGAAAAGTCCACCCTCCTCTGTTTGAAGTAGGTGACTCAGATCCCCTTCTATACTGAATGCAAAAGGTGTGTCGGTTCCTGTGACAATAGAAAATTATGTAGCTGAGCTCTCTAAAATAACAGCAATAACCCTAAAACCCTCAGATACAACGTAGATCATAGACTGGAAACAATCCTTTACAGTGAAGACAACTCAGACCCGTGTTTTTCCAGAAAGGGGAAGGTTTGTCTCCCCAGCCTCTGAGATACTGTGTCAAGTTTCATTGACTGACCCAGAATAAATGTACTGGGGCTGTGTTGTAGCCAGGACAACTGGTCCAGTCCTGAAATAAGAATCCAAACTAACGTGGGGCCAAGTGGGACAGCCAACCAGCCAGCAGCAGGCCTACATCAAGTGGTGGCGTCACAAACCCGCCAAACTCTCCACTGGACTGCAACACATATCAACAGGAAATTTCTTCTGATGACATGAAATATGAACAGACCAGTCCATGTGAGGCCAGACTATTCTGAATGCTGCAAACGTTTATCCCAAGCGAAATCCTTTCTGTGTTAAATTGCACTTAACGCGTGTCAGCGTATTTTGTTATTCCTGCATTAGTTCATGTTTGACCGTTTTCCTGGTTGATCGGCGCGCAAGCAATATTAAGTGCGTAAGCCTAGGGGTAAATTACATCTGAGCCATTCTGGAATAACTAAAAACAATTGAGAAAAAAAAATGAAAATATGTATTTTGATGTCGTATACCTGAAAGTTGCTCCAACACCAGTACGAGAAAGGATATAAGTAAATTGTATTTAGAAAACATCATTATCATTTTAATAGAAAACACCCTCTGAGTCCATCTCCTAGAAGACTGCATCTTTCTCCCCTACTTGTCAAATCGAAGCGGATGATTGTCTGAAATGTTAATTTCTAAAACAATCAAATTTTTCATCCCCTTGGCTACTGCAATTTTTTGTCTAGAGAGCAGAATTAAGGGCAGACAATGTTTATATGGGTTTGTTTTAAAAAGTGATAACTGCTGGCAGAAACTAAAACAAAAGAGCGAATGCAGTATTACTAAGTTGTCGCCATACCAATATAATGAACAAATCATAATCGGATACAACGCGTTTCGACCCATTTGTCTTTTTCATCAACCATGGATACCCCAGTACCCCAGGACATCATGGCTGAATCAGTAAAACTTAGCCGGGAAATTAACAAGTCGGGGGGGGGGGGGGGTGTCTTTAGGTCCAACTGATCAAGAGTTTATTACATTTGTAACTACTCAATATGAATAAGAAAAGGCCGTAGAATATAAGCATCTTGAATTACAAGCTGCCAAACGCAATGAAAACAGGAAAACTTCCAGAGCAAGACACAATCAGAGAGCATGAACTTGCACTGAAAAAAAAAAGCTTGAAACTTCTACCAGAATCGACAGCTTCTCTGGTGCGATCAATCCAAGTCTGGCTATGTCTTTCTCACTGGGTCCATTCAATGAAGCTGTGAAAAGCACTGACGAGCATATGGACTGACTCGAAAGGATAACAACGGCATTGGCTTGGATCTGGGAAAAGCGCACCACCAAACTCTTGCAAGGTCTCAAAGGTGTAGTGTACAGCGTGTTTGCCAAGCCACTGCTGCACAAAGTCACCGGATTAAGAGGCCCTTAAACAAGTTCGATATCACTGCACATATTACGGAATAAATCGAACCGGGGGCCTCGGTAGGAGAGAAACATACGTCCAGTTCACAGACAGGTCAGTCATCTATCTTCATAAATGGTGAGTATTATCAGCCCATGATCATACACCTAACGGATTGGTTGAACTCATCCTCTGTGTGCAGGTAAGTAGGATAATGTCCACAGAGTTGCAAACTTTCATTCAGAACAAGGTGCTTCCTCTCTGGCTGATCTGATCAAGCAAGCAGGCAAGGTACACCACCGGCCATGAAGAGGCATACCATCCAAAGGAAATGCATGACAGCCGAAAAGGGATTCGAGGTGCTCGCTGTCACATCGGTCTCAATCTGTGAACCTAGCGCCAAGTGAGAAAACACTTTAGTCTGGTGGCGTGAGTCCAGTGTTTATCTTGATTCAGCCTTTCCTTTGTTCATCCGAATGGTGATCATCATTCTTTGAAAGAATGAAAACATGAATCCAGTGCATCCACTGCAACATCGCTCATGCCGCCCCTTTGTAGTCGGCATCATCACTGCCAGCATTGTCATTATTATGATTGCGTAACATATGATTCTTTAGTACCTGTCTACACTCTGAGTAGCTGAAGTCCTGATTCAAAGGATAATGACTGCAGGAGAAGGTTAAACCGTTCAAATAAATCTGTAGATACAAGCCACCGCATGAATTCAACGGA
>JADBJO010000862.1:355000-357500 GCA_016801955.1 Conus betulinus
AATGATCATACCAGCCACGCTAGACACAGTTTAGTGAGGTCTAGCAGGTCCTTAATGATCAGAAAGCTTTAAAAGGAAAAAAAAAAGAAAAAAACAACTAGATTGCTCATTGCTCACTCGCACATCTCCATCCCTGATTTCAGTTCTACCCCGTCACCACTAACACCTAATGTGTGCCACCCTGTCCCTGTTCCTAGTAATCTACCTTTTGGAATTCATAACCTTGGCAAACTCTCCCTCACTTCTCCCTGACACTGGCTAGTGAGGATTTGGAAAAGACATCACCCTCATTTCCACCTACTCGTCTCTCTCATGAAAATCCTGATGACACGCCAACATTAGGAGCAGGCATACTCACGTAAGCACCAAGGAAAAGACTTGCTGCTGAACGACTTGATTGACAGTACCTCATTATAGCCGTGCTTTAGTCATCTTACTGGGGTAGGATTCTGATATCAAGGAACGATCAGGATAAAGGTGAGAATTATGTAATGGAACAAGACAGTAAGAAAACAGGAGGAGACCATCAGAAATTTGAAATAATGACGACGATAGCGTGCATCTAGTCCACACACACACACACACACACACACACACACACACACACACACACACAACACACACACACACACACACAACACACACACACACACACACACACACACACACACATGCACGCACGCATGCACACCACACACACACACACACATACACACACGCGCGCGCGCAACATGTAAAACACACTCAGATGTACACACATACGCGCACACACCTTCGCAAACACACACACACACACACACACACCACACACACACACACACACACACACACACACACACACACACACACACGCACGCACGCACGCACGCAGGCACGCACGCACCGATGCACATTTACACACACAAGCACAAGATCGATGTCTCTCTCTCTCTCTCTCTCTCTCTCTCTCTCTCTCTCTCTCTCTCTCTCTCTGCACAACACCATACACTTCTTCTTTTATGATTTGTCTCGCATCAGGTTAGCCACATTAGACACGGTTGGGTGAAGGCCAGCAGCTAGCAAGTGATCAGAAATTCCTCACACAACAGAACAAATACAACCTGGTTGCCAGCTGACTGGCTCTTCGGCACCCCTGAGACACATCCCCCCCCCCCCTCCCCCACCCCCCCCCCCCCCCCCCCCCCCCCCCCCCCCCCCCCCCCCCCCCCCCCCCGACGACACCTGTTGCGTGCAGCACGCACCCACATGAGGTAGGCAAAATGTCCGCCATCACCCCATCCACCCACCCAGCGCACTTCCCCCTTCCCAGTAGTCTGCCTATTTGGATTTATTCCTTTGTCACTTTCCCTGTTGATGACCCTGTCACGTGCTAGAGCAAGTCTCATCTACCACCCCCCCCCACCCCCCCCCCCTCCCTTCCCCCACCTCCTCTCCTCAGAAGAATGACGATGGAAAGCCGCAACATCACGTGCAATTATGTAATCAAGTGTGCCTCGTGGAATGAAAAGAAAACAACTCTCTGCCGAACGACTTGATCGACAGCTTGTCATGGCATCCTGCTTTCACCTTACCAGGTAGACTTCACGTCAATCACAGCGTTACTTGTCAGGTGAAAGAGGTTCTAAAAGAACGAAAGAGAAAAGGCAACAGTAAAGCCATAGAAAGATGAAAGTGACAAGGCTGTGAACAATGAGAGGTTTTGAAGTGGTAATGATGATGAAACACACACCTAGTCCCTCCGGAATTTCTGTGAAGCTTCATGCAGTTTTCTCCTCTCTGTTCTACTAGGCTTTGAAATGAAAAGTTTGCTGCAGATCTTCCTCTGAAATGTCTGCATGTATCTCTTTATTTGAAAGATACGCATCGCTAACCGTTCGAGCACAAAGACAGACACTCACACATTCACATTCTAATGCTTGTTCACGCGCGCGCGCGCGTGCACACACACACACACACACACACACACACACACACACACACACACACACACACACACACATATATATGTGCATTGAATTTCAATATCTCTTCTTTTTTTTTTTTTCTTTTTTTTTTTTACTCAACCTTTCTTCTAACAAAGGAAAAAATGTGAATATCTATCTCAGGATAAAACAAAAGACGCTCTGCCTTTAGTCTTTCATTTCCTTTGCTACCTCTTAATCTCTCTGTCTCTCTCTCTTTTCCTGTATCTATTTCACTCGGAGTTCAAAGTTATGGGATATCATTAGACATTAACTGAATTGTGTACTTTTATTTATCACTGTAAGAGCCTTTAGTTCCTCAGCAGCTTATGCTGAGAAAAGTGTATGAGTATGTACACACCCTCTCTTTCTCTGTCTGTGTCTTTGTGTCTGTGTTCTCTCTCTCTTTCTATCTGTCTGTTTGCTAATCTCTCTCTCAATCTCTCTCTCTCTCCTCTCTCTCTCTCTCCCTCTCTCTGCTATCTACCCCCCCCCTCCCCCCCTCTGCTCTCTCTGCTCCCCACCCCCCCCCCCCCGCA
>JADBJO010000862.1:362500-367500 GCA_016801955.1 Conus betulinus
AGGGCAATCTGTTGCACAAAACATAACAGAGGCAACTCCCTCCTCAGATTTGGAAACATCGGTGAAAACTGCTTGAAAGGATGGAAACTTCGAACACAGTTCGGCAAAAAAAAGGACGGGTATGCTAAGGAACTAGTGGTATCTTGACGGTAAGAGCTAAATCAAACCAGATCTCTGGAGGGAAGAAAGTCCATGGTGGGTCCTCAGGAAACTTGAATAAACACACACACACACACACACACACACACACACACACACACACACACACATGCACACACACACACACACACACACACACACACACACACACACACACTTGCGCGAACTCTCACTCTCTCTCTCTCTCTCTCTCTCTCTCTCTCTCTCTCTCTCTCTCTCCCTCCCTCCCTCCCTCCCTCCCTCCCTCTCTCTCTCTCTCTCTCTCTCTCTCTCTCTCTGTCTACTCGTGTGTGTGTGTGTGTGTGTGTGTGTGTGTGTGTGTGTGTGTGTGTGTGTGTGTACAGTAAAACATAAAGCGACGGTGAACACAATGAGAAGTCAAAGAACTAAAACTGCTGTAAATAGCCAATGATCTTGTCACTGTTCAACTCACTCTATTGTCTCTCCTGTGTTTATTTACGGCTTTTAATTCTATTAATGACAGTGCTCTTTTGTCTCCTCTTCACCAAACGTTCGGCGTATCTGATAAAGTGCTTTCACGGTTCCAGTCACTCACATGTTGGTTCTGTCAATAATGTTTTTCTTCTCTTCGAGCTTCTTTGCAGTATGGAGTCCCTCAGGGATTCTTGTCTGGCCCTATTTTCTTTGTCTTTTATACACTTGCTTTCTCGTAAATTCTTGCCCATAATAGCTTTACTCACCACTGGCATTCAAAGACAATATTTCTGAGGTTACTTCTGTTATCCATTGCACACAGTTCTGTATTTCAGCTATTGTAGTATTGACGACAATGAACAAACTTCAGCTGCACAATGACAGAACTGAAATGATTTCAATTGTACACAAAAGACTTCTGTTCACAGACCATGTTCCCATTCCTGTCCACATGGAGAAGTGCCTCATTCAGACCTCTCTATGAGTATGTGCAATTTTTGGTGGTACATTTGACCAGAATTTTTTTTCAATGTTTTTCGTGTTTCCTCAGCCTGTTGTCCTTGTTATTCGGCGCTTCATGGCATTCGATTTACCACATTCTCTCTGAGAATGTCACTAAATCTCTGATTTCTGTGCAGCTTCCGTCCTATGGAAACTAGATTACTGTAACTATCCCCCTTCCAGCTGTCCAGGTAGTTATCTCCTCCAACCTTGGAAAGTACGAAACGATGACGCTCACTAATTTTCAGATCCTCTAAATCCACTTATGTTTGCTCCTTTACTCCTCTCTCTTCGCTGCCCCCCCCCTCCCCCCCCCCCCCCCCCCCCCCCCACCCCCACCCTCCCCATCGGAAATCGAATTGATTATAAAGTTTCTCTGGTGTGCTTTGAATGGTTTGGCTCTTTCCTGTCTTGCTGATCTGCTACACTCCTTCGTGAGAGTTGCATTCCTTGGGCTGATGTTCATTTCCTCTGTCTTCCTCATGGTCTCACTAAGAATGCTGGCCAACGTTCATTTTTTCATGAACCAGTCTCTCTCTCTCTCTCTCTCTCTCTCTCTCTCTCTCTCTCTCTCTCTCTCTCTCTCTCTTAGCTCCAGTTCTGCCATCCTTCAAATCTTCTATTAAAATTGTTCTTTTCACATTCTGATTAATGTCCTTTCATTTCCCCTTACCAGCTGTTGCTGATGTGTGTGTGTGTGAGCGTGTGCGTGTGTATGTGTGTGTGTGTGCATGTGTGTGTGTGTGTGTGTGTGTGTGTGTGTGTGTGTGTGCGTGTGAGTGTGTGTGTGTGTGTGTGTGTGTGTGTGTGTGTGTGTGTGTGTGAGAGAGAGAGAGAGAGAGAAAGAGTGAGAGAGGATGGTGATCGACGTGTTTGATTTCAGATTTTATATTACATGATTAGGCAAATGCATTTCGGTGCCTGCGCTGTTTTATTGATGTATTCTGTCCTCTTTATTTGTGTTTTGTTGACGTAAGTGCTTAGGGTTCATTTAAGATTAAGCAACATGAATGTCCATCGTCATCATCATCATCATTATCATCATCATCATCATTATTATTGTTATTATTATTATTATCATCATCATCATTATCATTGTTATTACCATTGGTATTCTCATCATTGTTATTATCATTATTATTATTACTATTATCGTTATTATCATGATGATGATGATGATAATGATGATGATGATGATAATGATTATTGTGTGGTGGTGGGTGGTGGTGGTGTTATTGTTGTTGTTGTGTGTGGTGGTAGTGGTGGTTGCTGCTGTTGCTGTTGTTGTTGTTAAAATCAGTATCATTAAGGCGTGAGAGGGCGAGGAAAGTGGGGGAGTGAGAGGGTGTTATCAGAATTGTTGAACTAGTACTTCTCAAAATGTTGAAACAATATTTCCAAATTTTTTAATGACTCCCAGATTTAGACAGGTCATTCAGCTGGGAAATAAGTACTTACATAGATCTTTCGACAGTTTCCGTCCGTCTTCATCAGTGGTGGTGTTGCTACTGGGTGAACTGGAGTTCAGTGCACACAACCACGGGTCGAACCCTGGTCATGTGACTGAACAATGAGGGAGCTGTACACGGGTGGCAAGATGTGTCTGCCCCAGTCCCGGTTGAGTGTGGGGTTGTTGGCGGCAATGTGGATAGCCTCCTTCACCCCACGCTGAAACCATCTATTGTCACGTTCGAGAACACTGATGTTGTCATATATTCAAACTGATGTTGCAGGGCGTGTAGGTTGGCGCCTACTGGTGATGATTCTCTTTTGTGTTCTGTCAAGCGTTTTCAAAGGTTTCTCTCAGTTTCCCTGACATAGTTCTCTCTTCACATATATTTATCTTCCCTCCTAAGCCCACGTCCTCCTCTCATCAGCCCTCCAACTTTTGATCCATCATGGTCACCTCTACCACACACCCTCTCTCTCTCTCTCTCTCTCTCTCTCTCTCTCTCTCTGTCTGTCTGTCTCTCTCTCTCTCTCTCTCTCTCTCTCTCTCTCTCTCTCTCTCTCATGCTCGCTCACTAGCTCACTCTCACTCTGTGTGTGTGTGTGTGTGTGTGTGTGTGTGTGTGTGCAGCCCCACCATTACCTCCTCTTTTCATTACTAGTCTTAGATCATACAAGCGTCATTAAACATGGTTGATCAGAGGCCAGCCGATAAGCAATACTCAGAAAGCCCTCAAAAAAACGTAACAAAGACGCACCATTTCACCCGCTGACTGGCACTTCTCTACCCCTGGGGCCAGTTCTACCCGTCACCCACGCCACCTGTCGCGTGCAGCACACTCGTTGCACGAGGTAGCTAAAATGGCCACCTCCCCCCCCCCCCCCCCCCCCCCCCCACCCCCCATTCTCCTCCCTAAGGGTCTGCTTATTGTGAATTCGTTTCTTTGGCAGCGTCTCCATTGCTCTCTCCCCGATATCAACTTCTGATGCCCTGAAGCAGATTCCATCACCACCACTCTTTCATCTTCTTTCCCCTTCTTCATGTCCCAAGAAATTGCTAATGGTGCACTGATGTTAGGAGCAGCATATTCAAGTGTGCCTCACGGAATGAAAAGAAAACAACTTGCACCCAAAAGACCTTGTAGACAGCACCTCATTACAGCCTCGCTTTCATCCCAGTGCATTGGTTTCTTGTCCATCACAGCCTTGGCTTTCAGGTGTAGGAGTTCTGAGGAACAAACAAGAAAATGGGGAACAATGAAACTGTGGGCAAGGGAGGAGCAACGGCTGTAGACAGTCAGCAAGGTTTGAAGTCATGTTGAGGAGAACACTGGCCTCAGTTCCCAGCCTGACCTTGTGTGGGTTGATCATAGGTCAGGGATCTTCTTGGAATCTTTTTCCATTTATACAGTCATCATGTATTGACATACACATGTTCATACATAGGCAACACACACAGGCATGCATGCACACACACACACGCGCACACACACACACACACGCGCGCGCGCGTGCGCACACACACACACACACACACACACACACACACACACATACACACAAGCGCATACATTCCTCCTTGCTGATAAACAAGTGCATTATTTTTTATAATTAAAACATTATTGTACTGCAGTTGCATGTAATGGCCATATTCATAGCTTTTATATACACGATTATATCATCTGTACTGATGGCGACATTCACATCTCTGTGTCTATGTGGGATGCATACAACACTTTCAGAACAGATAGGATGCCTGCTTTCTGGCAGTTCTTGTACCATTACCTTTTCTCTGACTCTTTTTGACTCTCACTTGTGTGTGTGTGTGTGTGTGTGTGTGTGTGTGTGTGTGTGTGTGTGTGTGTGTGTGTGTGTGTGTGTGTGTATTTGTTGTTTCTTTGGGGGGGGGGGGGTCTTTTCAGACTACCGTATATCATTTTTTTTTTCTGCTTCTTGGTCCATTTTCTTGTCTACATAGTAGAAATTAAAGATAATACTAGCAATCGTGGTGAGGTGGTTAGCATTATGGACTCCTGGCTGGGATGTCATGGGTTCGATTCCCATCAGAGTCATGTGCAATTTTTCTGCCCCAACCGGCTCCTACCCAGAGCTGGGTTTGCTACAGGCTCAATTGAGAAGACCGGGACCACACAGTCGAGATTCATCCAATTGATGGATGCGTGTCTGAGAGTGTTGCTAAAATTTCCTGAGCAACACTTCAGGTGTCTGTATCTCTTGGACCTGGGATATATTATGGAAGTAAGCGTAGAGTACAGCCCTGTCATGCAGCCTCAGACCGAAATGGAAATCCCATCCATGGCATCATCTTCATCATCCTCATTCTCATCAATCAGCATTAAAAAGAAAAGCCTCAAGTTCTATGGCCCTTCTACATGCCCTGCTCACATGGTGACTTCAGTTTTCGATGTCGTCTCCGTCGGTGGCCTTGGTTTGAA
>JADBJO010000862.1:372500-402500 GCA_016801955.1 Conus betulinus
TCACCAGCACCAGCATCCAGTCCACAAACAGCTGTCCAAGTCGCAGTCCACAAACAGCTGTCCAAGTCAAGTTGTTATGAACCTACCAGAGGAGACACAGCAGTGCCTCTGACCTACGTCTTTGGTGTTCAGAACACACCAGAATACAACACAACGCAATAAGACACGATCTTGTACAGCACGACACGATAAAATCCGTATCACGATGTAATACAACAAAAGGCAACACTATATAATACCGTCCAAAGCAACAAAGGACAAAGCAATGCAATACATACAACCCAATACAAAACAAAGCAACCCATCACATTAGAAAGTGACGCTTCAAGTAAATATAACTATATTCAATACAAAACAATACAGTACAGCATAACACACTCCAGCTTAATATAATCCAATATAAAACAATGCATTGCAATAATGTACAACACAACACTATGCAAAACAACGCCTAAAACAATATGATACAATCAGATTTTATAAAATTTATCCAACAACACAAAACAGTTTCATACACTACAAAACAAATCAGTGAAATACAATTAACGCAGAAAACGGCCCAATACAATACAATTCAATACAACACACCAAAACACAACTATGAATACAACACAACATTACGCACTACAAGACAATACAACACAATAAACAACAATAGGCACAACACATTAGCATTAACAACAAGGAAACTGTTGGTGACCAAATCCTTTCAAAAATACATACATACCCGAAAATCAAAGAAGGAAGAATAAGCATAAATAAATAATGGAAAGAAAGAGCATGTCCATATTAATGAAAACAAGATAAACGTCGTCAACGGATAGCAATATACACAAACATATCATTTGTAGGCCTAAAAGAAATGACAGAAAAAAAAAAATAAAACGAAAGACAAATAATAGCAACATGAGCAACAATGACCACAACAACAGCAGCAACAACATAAAACCTTAGCATATGCATGAATAAAAAAAATGTTATTTCTATTACTAGATAATGAAGTACATGCGCGCGCGCGCGCACACACACACACACACACACACACACACACACACACACACACACACACACACACACACACACCAAGCGAGGCACCAAATGACTTCCAGATGTCATCCATGTTTCAGAATCGCCTGCCTCTTTTCAGCTTCCCCACTGAAGAAAAGGAAATGAAACCACAGCTTTATTTGTTTCATCTTGGAACTATTTTGTGAATGAACCCTCTTTCTCTCCTCTAATCGGAACTGTTCAAACATGGATGCCACAGTTATTTCTTCTTTTTCCTTTGAGAGCCCTGGAGGCAGATTGTGCTGGCTGCATCCACCTGCCTGTCGGCCTTCGGAGCCTGAAGCCTCGGGGCCCGGTGGTCATGGTCCTTGGAACTCATCTATTTTTCAGGTTGGAACCTTTTCTGGGTAGGAAGAGGCTGGTGGTGTGTTTGTGTGGGATCGATCAGCACGTGCACGATCACTTTGTTGGGTAGTGGTGCCGTTAATAATGCTCTTTTAACACACACGTGCGCGTGCATGCGACTTTGCACACACACACACACACACACACACACACACACACACACACACACACACACACACACAATGTTTGCATATTCTTACTTTTTTTTCCGTCAAAAACTCCCACCCACCCACCCCCCCCTCTCTCTCTCTCTCTCTCTCTCTCTCTCTCTCTCTCTCTCTCTCTCTCTCTCTCTCTCCACAAACACACCCAATTACTCTCCCACACAGGAAAAAAAAAAACCCTGACCTGTTTATTTAGCGGTCTATCAGAGCATCATGAATAACTAATCGGCTGGGTCTAAAATGGCTGACGATTTCTTTGTTCTCGCACGGACTGCGGTGGATATCGAGAGCGTCAGTAAATGATAGAGGAGAAGGAGCAGGCAATCGGGACCTCATATGGGAATAGGTATTGAAATACTGAATCGCGAAATAAACGTAACATAAACACAAACGTAACGAGCATTAACCGGTTGATCTTTCCAGGCAAGAGAAAAAGAAACATGAAAAGGAAATACAAATGCAGATAAAGAATCTTCAGCCATAGAAATTGCTAAACGATGATTTAGAAAGAGGATGGAGTAGGGAGGAGGGGCGCGAAGAGCAAGAGAGACAGGATAACAAAAGGACGTTAAAGTGGAAATATTAAGTCGTCTAATGGCAGGAATGGGAATAGTTGAATGCTGTTTTGTGAAAAAAAATCATGTCTCTGCTCATTTACAATGACCTTTCCTCTCCGGGACAAGAACTCCGCACTAAACACATATTTGAGTCTACACTTGAGGCTTGGAAAAAAGATGAAAGGAAAGTTATCTGGATACATACAACAAGAAGAGAACAAAGTATATGGGAGACAACACGATAAAGGGTAACGGTCAGTTTTAATGATAGTAATTCTTTCACTTTCATTATTGATTACTTATTTCCTGTAACTTGTTTCTTCATATCCCTTTCTTCCATTTCCTTTCTCTACCTTTCACTGGTGTTTTGGGAGTTTTTTTGTGGTTTTTTTTTTTTTTTTTTGACGTTATGTTTTCCCCGTGGTGTTGAAAATACCACACAGTTAGAGGTGGTGTTCTGTGTGAGATATCTGGGGTGGACTGCAACAATTGCAGACAGGCGTGTCTACTGTGTGCTTATCCAGAAGACAAAAGGGAACTCCTGATGAACGCAAACAAACGGTTCTGTTCACAGAAAAGAACTGAACGATTCCCAGCGCTGCCTGAGGAGGATTTCATCCTGTCTCTTCTCCTCTGCCTACTCCTCTCAAACTTCTCCTTTTGAAATCCCTGTTCAGTCATTTTTAAAATAGAAACTGGGGATTTTTATTACCTACTGTAGCCAGGCAAAACCAGGCGGTTCTATTCACAGAAGTTGACAATACCTAGTGCAGTTTGTGAAAGATTTGTTTTTACTCCCTCGCTGTTGTTGTTTTTTTTTAAGTGACAGGGGATTCTTTTTACTGACTTATTTTCAGTGTGTGTGTGTGTGTGCGTGTTTGTGTGTGTGTGTGTGTGTGTGTGTGTGTGTGTGTGTGTGTGTGTGTGTGTGTGTGTGTGTGTTGTGTGTGTGTGTGTTTGTGTGTGTGTGTGTGTCTTTTATTCTGTTTGAAATGATCAATAAGTCCAGAGTGATACTATTTGCCAGTTATGCACCTTCGACGGCTCAGTATTTCCAAAATCAATGGTTTAAACTTCTCCCGTAATCATTTTACTGTATTGAATCAGTTACCCTATCCGTAGTAAGGTAGTGAAAAATCACATCCAACACAGTTATAATGATGGCAATGTTGGAAGTGACTACGGTGATAACCACAGACAGGTGGCGAGTACGAAGTCGCTGTGTTTATATTTTTGTTCGTATGAAGTACGACTACCATTTGGATGATGAAAAAATGTGAGTGGACCATGATCTGAGATCATTCACGAGTTTGATATTGCGCTTTTTTCCGGATCCACGTCAGATTCTATTGCCATCCATCCGAATTTACACGTCAGTGATCTCCATGGCTTCATTGAAATGATCCTATGAGAAGGTCATGGCTGGATTTTGGATGGAAACCTGTGAATTGTATTAGCTATGTCAGACGTACTGGTCTCGGCATTGTTTTTTCAGTTCTGGAATGCAAATTCATGCTTTCTGATTCTTGTCCTGCTCTGCAACTTTCTTGTCTCAGTCGCGCTTGGCAGCTTTTAATTCAAGATGTTTGAATTCTGCGATCTTTTCTCATTCGTATCGGGTAATGACAAATGTGACCAATTCTTGGCCTGAAGATTCTTCCCCACTTGCTGATTCCCTATCTAAATGTCACTGATTCAGCCGTGATAGGTACTGGGGCATTCACGGTTAATAGGTCGAAACGCATAGTGTCTGTAATTTGTTCGTTCTATTCGTATTGCGACGTAGTACTTCTACATTTCCTCACGTTTCATTTTCCACCTGCAGTTTCCCCACTTTGAAAACAATGTATAAGCCTGATTTGCTCTTAATTCTGTTCTTCAGTTAAAAAATTGGAATAGTCTCAGGGGGTGAAAAGTTAGAGTTTTTAAGGGAGGAAGCTGTGGTCTTCTAGGAGATGGACTCAAAGAGTGTTTCTATTAAAATGACAGTGATTCTTACCATTGAAATGTGCTTCCATCCTCAATATTTCTAGTAGTGGGGTAGCGTTCCAGTATTAGTTTTCAAAAGACATCTTTTTTTTCCGAAAAATGTTAAAATTACTCAAGAATGGCTCAGGTGTAATTTACCTTCGGCTTATGGATTTCAAATTGCTTGTGCTCCGAGTAACAGACAGAATTAGAAATATCGTCAAACATGAAATAATGTAGAAATAAAGAAAAACTAGGCTGAAAGTTTGATTCCATACACAAAACTTTACTTAGAATAAAAGCTTAAAGCATGCAAAATGGTCTGCCCTCACATGGACTGGTCTGTTCATACCTCGTCACAAAAGAGCGGGCATGACGTGGGACACGTGTTGCAGACATGAGATTTCCATGGTCCTATCTGTTGGGTGCTGTCTCCTGGTTGGAGAGGCTGAAGAATCATGCTTCTCCTCGTGACGTCACTACTAGGCGTGGGGCTGCTGGTTGGGCTGGGTGTTCACTTGGCCTCATGCAATCATGTAATCATGGACTGTTGGTTATGCCTGCATCAGGGCCCCAGGAGTTTTGTTCTGCGTCACTCGGTCAAGCATGAAAGAGGACCTAAGAGGCAGGGAAAAACATTCCCCTTTCTGGTAAACACTGGGGTCCAAGTTGCCTTCACTGCAATAGACTGTGCCCAGTGTTATGGCCTATGGTGAGTCAGAGTTTCGGAATTAGTCCTGTCCTTGAGAACTTAGACACATTGTTTTCTGGTGTCCACGTGACAGGTTACGAAAGGAATATGACGACAATTAAGAATTAATATAGGCAGGGAGCTGAGTCACCTGTTTTGAACAGAAGAGTGAGCTTTGTCCCCAGGTGCAGCGTGATGTAGAGCAGTCGTTGTATCTTTCGCGTGCTGATTAAACAAGCGTTTCTCCTGGGAAAGGTTCACACAGCCTGCAACAAACAGGTGTGAAGTTACAGGGAGGCCTACCAGCTGAAGCACAGCTCGTGCGGAGCATGTGACGCGTTCTACGCCTCTGAGGTGACCGAGTATGCATGCATTATGCTTAACGACCCCACTGGTTGGAGGGAAAGAGGGGACGGGGGGGGGGGGGGGGGGGGGGCGGGATGGAATGAAACGTGTGGGGGAAGATCCACGCTGTTGTTACTCACAGGTGGAAAGAAGCAAGGACTGATGTATCAGTGTTACCTGTCATGCCAAATTGAGAGGGGATGGCAACGGAGGGGGAGCAGGTGTCGACGTGTGTACAACAAGTTTCAGTAACGTCACTTTTCCACATGGTTACCGTCAGTTCTTTCTTGCCCTGTACCCATGAAGGGGACTCATGACGAAAAATCTTTCATTCAACGCATTCCACGCCTCCATTGCGCTGAACTCTGAAGCGATTAAAGCTAAGTGAATTTTCGTTGTCCTATTTGTTTGTATCTTGCCTGAAGAAGACCTAAGAGGTCGAAACGCGTCGTGCTTTGTCTTGTGAGTCGTTTTGCCCACGTTTCTTCTTGGCGGTTCGCTAATATTTATTTAAGATTTGTTTAGATTTCCGCCTGCCGTCGTCTCACTTTGCAACTAGAAAAATCTTAGTTTCAGTGTCATATCACCTCGGAACAAAGACAGATGCAGGGAAGGGAGGGAGGGAGGGAGGTGAATGAGGGGGAGAGGAACGAAGACCAGCGTAGTAAATAACATAAAACTGGCAAGAAGAGAGAGAAAGAGAGGGAGGGGGGGGGGGGGGGAGATTGAGTGGGCTGGATGATGATGGATATGAGCTTGTAGCAATGGGAATAAGGCGATGTTTATAGGCAGGGTCAGATGTTCGGAGAAAAGAGGAGGATAGGGACGGGGGTAATAAAAGACTGTGGTGACGGGAATAGCACGAAAGTGGTGAAAAAGATCACTTATGAAGGAATCAAAGAAAGGAGACAGGAATAATCTGATATGAATGGAATGAGATGAAGGGGGCGGGAACGATCCAATATTAAGGGAATAAGAATAAAACAAAAGGCGTGGGGAACATGACATTATATGAAGGGGATGAGAATAAGACAAAGAGAGGGGGAGGGGGGGGGATTAAGAAGGAACAAACATGAAGGGAAAGAAGACGAAAGGAATGAGGGAGGTCTGTTTATGGAGGGATAAGAATGAACCGAGGGGGGCTGGAAAGTTCTGATCGGAGGGAATAAGATGAAAGAGACCGGAAAGAACAAATATGAAGGGGATCATATCAAGGAAATACGGAGGATCAGATTAAAGGGGATAAGAAGTAGAAAGGAAGGATTAAATATCAAAGGAATAAGACCAAAAAAAAGCAGGTAAATCTTTATACTAACGGAAATAAGCAAAGAGAATAAGAAAACTGGGAAAAATATGAAGGGAGTGAGACGAAGACGATGGGAAAAACTGAATATGAAGGATATCAGACAAACGGGACGGGAAAATTCGGGTATGAAGGGAACAAGACGAAGACGATCGGAAAATTCGGGTGTGAAGGGAATAAGACGAAGATGGTTGGAAAATTCGGTTATGAAGGGATGAGACAAAGGCGATGATGGAAAATTTGAATATGAAGGGAATGAAATGAAGACGACAGGAAAATTCGGATATATAAAAGGAATAAGATAAAGATGGTGAGAAAATTCGGGTATGAAGGGAATGAGAGACAAAGGCGATGGGGAAAATTCGGGTATGAAGGGAATCTGATGAAAGCAATGTGAAAATTCGAATATGAAGAGAAATAAGATGAAGACAATGGGAAAATTCGGATATTAATTATGAAGAGATGAGATGAAGACAATGGGAAAATTCAAATATGAAGAGAATGAGATGAAGACAATGGAAAAATTCAGATATGATTAGAAAGAGATGAAGACAATGGGAAAAATCGGATATGAAGGGAATGAGATGAAGACGATGGGAAAATTCGGATATGAAGAGAATGAGATGAAGACAATGGGAAATTCGGATTTGAAGAGAATGAGATGAAGACAATGGGAAAATTCGGATTTGAAGAGAATGAGATGAAGACAATGGGAAAATTCGGATATAACAGGATTGAGATGAAGACAATGGGAAAATTCGGATGTGAAAGGAACGAGGTGAAGACGATGGGAAAATTCGGATGTGAAGTCAATGAGAGGAAAGGGGTGGGAATAATTTAGTTATGAAGGGAATGAGACAAAAAAAAAGTATAATCGGATATTAACAGAATGCATATATGTGTGTATGCGTTCTTCTTCTTCTTCTTCTTCTTCTTCTTCTTCTTCTCATTATTATTGTTATCATTATCATCATCATCCTTATTATCATTATCATTGTTATTATTATTGTCATTCTTAGTATTATTGTTCTTGTTGTTGTTTTTGTTGTTCTTATAACTATTATAATTATTATATTGTTATTCTTATTATTACTATTATTATCATTATTGTTATTATTATTGTTATAATTAGTAGTATTGTTGTTGATATTATTATTATTATTTTGATTATTACTATTAAAACTATAATTATCATGATGATGATGATGATTATAATCAGTAGTAGTAGTATTACAGCATATTATTATTATCATCATTGTTGTTGTTGTTGTTGTCGTCGTCATCATTATAATATATATGAAAGGAATAAGACGAAAAAGAATAGGAAAGGTCAGATTTTCATTAGTCTCCTCCCTCGTACACCAGCAATAATCACAACCTTGAATCGGTAAGAAGAACAGTGACAATTTTTCTTTTTTTTTTTTACTGTCTTCACCTAACGCCTCTCCTTTCAACGAGAGACGAACAGCAGACGCAAGACCAACAACACACAGACAAAAGCATCCTATCTCCTCCTTTTCGTTGCTCATACAAGGTGTACGGCTACCGCCCAAGGTAGTTCAAAAACGAGCGAAAAGCAATCAAAAAGAGATCTGTTTACTTGGGTAGTTCACTCGCGCGCGCGCGCACAAGCGCGCGCACACACACACACACACACACACACACACACACACACACACACACACACACACGTATGCACGCACGCGCTCGCACGCATGCATCCATGCATGCGCACGCGCACGCACCCACGCACGCGTGCGCACGCACACACACACACACTTCAACATACACGCGCTCGCGCTCGCTCGCACACACATCATTATAATAATATGAAAGGCATTAAAAAAAAATACACACACGCGCGCGCGCGAACATACACGCACACACGCACTCATAATCTCTCTCTCTCTCTCTCTCTCTCTCTCTCTCTCTCTCTCTCTCTCTCTCTCTCTCTCCACCAGCTGCCGTGGCGAAGCGGTTAGCGTCGCGGATTCCCGGCTGGGAGGTCGTGGGATCGAATCCCATCAGAGTCATGTGGGTTTTTTCAGCCCCGACCGGCTCCTACCCAGAGTTGAGTTTGCTGCGGACTCAGTTGGGAAGACTGGGACCACACGGTCGAGTTTCATCCACTTAATGGATGCGCTTCTGAGAGTGTTGCTCAAATTTCATGACCAACACTGCAGGTGCCTGTATCTCTCGGGCCTGGTTGACGCCGGGATATATTATGAAAGGAAGCGTAGAGCACAGCCCTGTCATGTAGTCTCAGACTGAAATGGAAATCGGTGGCATCATCTTAATCATCCTCATTCTCATCGATCAGCATAAAAAAAAAAAAAAATGTCTCACATTCTGTGTCCTACTTGCCCTGCTCTCATGGTGACCTCAGTTTCGATGTCCTCTCCACGTCTGTGGCCTTGGTTTGGTTCCGTCGGGGTCACCGGTATCGGCGTGTCCTTGGGGGCTGTCGTTGGACGGACGTGGTGGCGCCCTCCGGAGGGAGAGCTCACTCACGCCGGCTCCGCGACTAAGCAATTATTGTCGTCAGTAGGTGGCTTAGTAAGTGGTGTCCTGCGTAAGTTAGATCAGAACAGGCGCCACTGAACACCACCGAAGTGACTCGGCAGCAGTGCAGTGTCTTCTGCGGTGGGTTGCCTTTTGACGACTTGACATTGACTGCTCCCTGTGGATTGTCGGTGCCGGGGCTGCGGCGGGGCTGACCGGGCTGTGGCTGTGGACGGGGGTGTCGGAATGAGCGGCGTGTGTGCACTGCCTCTGAGGTGGCGCAGAGGTTGGGACAGCAAAAAAAAAAAAAAAAAACTCTCTCTCTCTCTCTCTCTCTCTCTCTCTCTCTCTCCTCTCTCTCTCTCTCTCTCTCTCTCTCTCTCTCTCGTGAACTGGCACATACGCTGTTTCTCTCTCCTTCTTCTCATATCGCTCTCTGAAATGCTCGGTCATGCTATTGCATCCCTCCGTCCTTCTCCCCCTTCCCACACACACACCACACACACACACACACACACACACACACACACACACACACACACACACACACACACACACATATATATATATATATATATCCAAAGACCTGCTTGCTTGGCGCAGACACATTAAAGCAAAAACCACCCAGACATTCATATACAGACTCGTCAAACAATTCATAAAGTGGGAAATAATAGTCTATGAAATAGGAAAGAAACAGATAACGAACTGGTGTTGCTGTATAATGTAAGATGCGGCGTGCGTGCTAAGTGTTTTCCATCTTTGATACGTAAAAGAACAACACGATATAAACCGTACAAAAAAAGGTCGTCCATGATTAGGTCATTAGACAGACAGAAAGGTCAGTCTGGTGATTGTAAAATGATAGAAATAAAGGAGGTAAAAGTGGGTGTGGAGGGTGGAAAATGATAGAAATAAGAGAAAAAAAAATGTGAATATGATGGTTGTAAAATAATAGAAATAAAGCAGATAAAAGTGAATAAAATGATAACAAAGCAGGTAACAGCGAGTGTGGAAGAGGGAAAATGATAGAAACCAAGGGGATAAAAGAGAGTATGGAGGTCGTAAAGCGATAGAAATATAGGGGATATAAAATTGATAAGGGGTTGTAAAATTATAAAAAATAAAGGATGCAAACGTGAATATGACGGGTGTGAAACAATAGAAATAAAGTGGATGAAAGCGAGTATAGAGGTTGTACATTGATAGGGAAAAAAAAAACTGAAAATGAGGATGGCGGTTGTGAAATGATGAAGAAAGGGAATAAAAGTGAGTATAGAAGTTTGTAGCATGATGGATATAAAGACGGTAACAAGAAGTATGGAGGTTGTTAAAAAAAAAAAAAAAAAAAAAGAAAAAGAAAAAAAAGAACGAGAAGAAAAAAAGTGTGTATGAGTATTGTAAAACGACAGTCATAAAAAGAACAAACCTTAGTATGAAGTCATAAAGTATAAGATTGTTTTCAAAGATAATGGAGGTTGTGTAACGATTATAATAAAGGAGTTAAACGTAAAAACAGAAGCTGCAAAGTGATTTAAAAAAAAACTAAACCGATAGTTTGCCGTATGCTTTGAACAATACGTGCACTGTGTTGATCCGTACAAATTCAAAAAAAAAAATCTTATTACTGAAACAAGAGGAAGGGGTGGATTATTCAACATAAGTGGTATGTTCTCTCTCTCTCTCTCTCTCTCTCTCTCTCTCTCTCTCTCTCTCTCTCTCTCTCTCTCTCTGTGTGTGTGTGTGTGTGTGTGTGTGTGTGTGTGTGTGGTGTGTGTGTGTGATCCATTACGCAACATAAGTGGTATTTTCTCTGTGTGTGTGTGTGTGCGCGCGCGCGCGAGCGTGTACGTGTGTGTGCGTGTGTTATCTGAGCGATGGATGTGGGGGAAAGGGTAGTGAAGATCCCATACCGTGTTTCCTGTCACACGTAGGGTCTAATTTGATGTCCACAAACAGGAAGGGCTGCTGACCTCTCACGTTCTTCTTACAATAAATAGCGAGAGCACAACTAGGATCTGTGAAATAAACACCTCCCCCAACCACACAAACAGAGAGAGAGAGAGAGAGAGAGAGAGAGAGAGAGAGAGAGAGAGAGAGAGAGAGAGAGAGAGATTCAGATTCAGATTCAGATGCTTTTTTTTCCTAAAGGCATTGTGATTGCCCCCCTCCCCCCCCCCCCCCCCCCCCCCCCCCGCCCCCCAGAAGGGGGATACACATGAAACCTAACAAAGTCGTATTACCAAATTCACAATGATGATTCCATTGCTCAAATACTTCGTCTTGAGAGAGAGAGAGAGAGAGAGAGACAGAGAGACAGACAGACAGACAGACAGACAGACAGACAGAGAATAGGGGTCTTATTTGATGTCCATGATGGAAAACGATTATCTGCCCCGCACATTGTTATCACAGCAAATAACAAGTGTAGAAACGAGGTCCATGAAATGAACACAGAGAGAGAGAGAGAGTGAGAGAGAGAGAGAGAGAGAGAGAGAGAGAGAGAGAGAGAGAGAGAGAGAGAGAGAGAATATACCATTTTTGTTGCGTAATGGACACACAGAGAGAGAGAGAGAGAGAGAGAGAGAATGTACCACTTACACACACACACACACACACACACACACACACACACACACACACACACACTTCTGGAAGCAGTAGCGTCATGAATCACAAACAGTTCTGAACAGAAGAGCATCATTGTCATGAATAATTAAAACTGTTGAGTGGTTTGCACATGAGCGGTCCCCAGCATTATTTGCTTTTTAATCCAGGTCACTGAAGTAGAATTCAGCCAAAAGGTGTGCACGATGAAAGGGGGAGCACTGTTAGCCATTCAGATGGATAGTTCCCCCTAGGTAGATGGCTTACACGATGTGGATAATTTTTGCCCAGGTGGATATTTACCCTTCTGCGGGATAGTTTACAGTCAGAACAATAATTTCTACTAGGGTAGACAGTGGCGAAGTATGTAGCCCTGTAAGAATGCGGCGGACTCTTTCATTACAAAGCGTGTCCTCACCTTCTAGAAATTCTGTGTAAGAAATATCCTTTTTTCTGTCGGTCTCTTAAACACTGAATTCAAACAAAATCTCATCCGCTTTTTTCTTTCCTTCGTGGTCCGCTGCTGAGAGAAAAATTATCACACGCCAGCTGGGGGTGGGGAGGGGGAGTGGTGTTGCAATCTGGCAACTTGACAATGAATCTGTGTGTTCTGTCCCTTATTTAAAGTATATCTGGCAATATAGCATATTAATGTATTTGGGATTTAGCGCCATCATGTCCTGCAATCCTTTTTTAAACCCGTGTTTATGAACTGTGGTATGAATTAAGTGGACGGCTGTTGAAGCAGAAGAGCTTGGCTACTAGAATAGGTCACTTGCTTGGGACTAAGTCTTTATAAGCCTTGCAGGCTTTGGTGATGTAATGAATGGAATCTAGTGTAAAGTTGTATGTTTGACAGGAACATATTGCCAAACAAACGGGTTAGTTACCTACTTGTGTGACACAGCAAAGTCTTTTTTCATCTTTTTCATCATCCTTGCCACAACACTGGTTACTATTCTCACACGCAACTCGTTCACTTCCTCACTCACAGTCACGACATGGTCTGTCTGTTTGCAGCCCTGGCACCGACGATTGACAGGAAGCAGTCAACATCAAGTCATCATGAGGCAACCTACAAGAGAGGAGACACCGCACTGCTGCTGAGTCACTTCAGTGGTATTCAGTGGTGCCTGTTCTGATACTTTTGCAGGACACATCAGTAGAACTACGTCTGTCTTAAGACATTCTTCATGAACCCACTGATAGCGACGACGTCCACACAAACTCAACATGGACGTAGACGTGAAGAGGATATCTAAACTGTGATGAAACTTAACAGAAGGATGGAATGAGAAACAAGAACGAACGCGTGTGCTGAGTCCTACTGCGGATTTACATCGAGGGTTGGATTCGGGATCCCTTAGGCCTTGGTACAGGTTTGTGCTTTCTCGAGTGTCTCTACTTCAGACTTATTTTTGTATGCTGGTGCTCATGTCGGCTCCCTGGGAGTGTAAGGAGTTTCGGGCTGAACGAATTCCAGTTAGATTTAGTCGATCTAACAGGATTTAGCCGCATTGTGTCTGTTGACATCATTTGTGTTATACAAAAAGTTTTCTCGTTTCATAAAAAGTTTATTTCGAATTGTTACGGTGATAACAACGTGTGCTGGCAAGTCCATATACCTTACACCACATCTAAAAAAACACAGTGCACAATAACGACAGTCAGATAACTCAATGAAAAGATAGGACAAGGAGTATGACAACAAGGAGGGAGGTTGGGTAGTGGGATTTTGTCTTTTTAGAATTTTTTTCCTAATGGATGCATCAAATATCCGTGAGTATGCTCGCTTTATCAACCTATGAGATGTTTAGTGGCTTGTCAGATAGGCAGCCAGGGATTGGCGGCGGTGACCTGCTTACTGCTGAGGGAACGGCCTGGTGGCATGACTTGTCTGATGACTGGCACTGAGCGGTGCCTCACTTTCTGATTTCAATGAGAAAAAAAAGGCACCGCAGACTACAGGCCTGAGAAGGCAGCAGACATGGCTCTATGAGGGTCAGAGAGAGAGAGAGAGAGAGAGAGAGAGAGAGAGAGAGAGAGAGAGAGGAATGTGGGGACAGATGCACAGAAAAATAGAGAGCGCCAAAACAAACAGACCACATAAAGGAAAAGGTCACCCTCTCTTTTCCGCATACTTATCTCCATCTTTACACACACACTCTCTCTCTCTCTCTCTCTCTCTCTCTCTCTCTCTCTCTCTCTCTCTCTCTTATCACCACCCCGCTCTCTAATCAGCACCACCCACCCCTTTCCTACTCCCCATCTGTGTTTCAATGCTAGGTGAGAGATGACACGTGCTCCCTCCCCAAATCGCCTTTCCCTTCCCTCCACAACACATTACCCAGGGCTCAATCGTTTGATAGCACTCTTTTTTTTTCCAACCCGTATCCACTTCCCAGCCTCCCCTTTTTCCTTACGTTTGGTGATTGTTCTAATTTTCCTTGACGTACATAGGTACCTGGTAGATCTATGTTGTCAAGACAAAGACCACGTTCTGTGACAACTATTTCTCTCTCTCTCTCTCTCTCTCTCTCTCTCTCTCTCTCTCTCTCTCTCTCTCTCTCTCTCTCTCTCTCTCTCTTCATTTGTCTTGTGTGTCTGTGTGTGTGTGTCTGTGTCTATCTCTATCCATCCATCCATCCATCAATCAATCAACCTAACAATCTATCGATCTCTTTATCTATCTGACTGTCTGTCTGTCTGTCTCTCTGTCTCTCTATTTGTCTCTCTATCAATCTGTTTGTTTGTCGATCTATCTATCTATCTGTCTGTCTATGTATCTGTCTATCTATCTATCTATCTATCTACCTACCTATCTGTCTGTCTGTCTATCTGTCTTTCTATCTATTTACCTTCCTATCTATCTATCTATCTATCTATCTATCTAACTAACTATCTATCTATCTGTGTGTTTGTCTACTTGCCTGTCTGTCAGTTTTCCTACTTGCTGCTGGCTGGCTGGCTGCCCACCCGTCTGTTTGTCTGACTGTCTATCCCCTGTGTGTGTGTGTGTGTGTGTGTGTGTGTGTGTGTGTGTGTGTGTGTGTGAGAGAGAGAGAGAGAGAGAGAGAGAGAGAGAGAGAGAGAGAGAGAGAGAGAGAGAGAGAATTTGTATCTAACACCTTGTTTTTTGATCTCCGCATAGTTCGTTCTGCTTTGTCCGAAGTGAACTGTGTTGAATATCATCATTGAAATGTTTTCAGCAGATCTTCCAGAGTACTCTTGTAGGTTTTCTTTAGCTATACAATTCCTTTTTTGACGGATTGATGAAAATTGGAGAAAGCCAGGAAAAATGTTTTGCTGAAACACGAACAGGCTTAAGACAACGCACAGAACGTGTCCGTTCATGTCCACCGTTTGGTGATGCTGGGGTCAGCGAACTGGACTGTGAACAGATAAGATGGTGGTGGTGGTGGTGGTGGTGGTGGTGGTGATGTGTGTGTGTGCGTGCGTGAGCGTGCGTGCGTGCGTGCGTGTGTGTGTGAGTGTGTGTCTGTGTGCGAGTGTTTGTGAATGTGTGTGTGTGAATATATGTGTAAATATGTATGTGAATGCGTGTTTTTTTTCTATGTTTATGTATGAATGTGTGCGTGCGTGCGTGTGTAAATGTGTATATGTGTGTGCGTGTGTGTGTGTGTGTGTGTGTGTGTGTGTGTGTGTGTGTGTGTGTGTGTGTGTGTGTGTGTGTGTGTGTGTGTGTTTATCTGTGTGCATGTATGTGTGTGTGTGTGTGTGTGTGTGTGTGTGTGTGTGTGTGTGTGTGTGTGTGTGTGTGAATGTGTTTGTGAACGTGTGTTTTTCTGTGTGTATATATGTGTATGCGCGTGTGTATTACTCGGGAGAAAAGGGGTGGGGACTGAATAGGGAGAAGGGTATTAGAATCATTGAAGCTGACACATTGAAGAAAACACGCGCGTAGTGATCACACATATCTTGTGTCAAAAATATACGACAGAGAAACAACGGTAAATGCATGACAAAATACGTCAGACATACAGTCGAGTGTGTTCATCACAATAACCATCTTTAGATATACCACTTCATCCTCCTCACATATGTTCTTTTAAAAACTTCACATTTTTTCAAGTTTAAAAATGTGGACCTGACACTAGGTATTGATGAAAACATTTATCTTGATTTTGTGTTGCACTGGTACTGAAAATATTCCATCATTGGTTCCATCCAGCGAGCTTTAATGATGGAGAAAAACACACATGTGATGAGATTTATCACCCGTTTCATTTAAGCCAAAAAGCACATTCTTGTGAAGGTGGAGGAAGAGGAAAAAGGAGAAGTGGAAGAGAGGAACCGCGAAACATGGAGAATATGAATATAGCGGGAAAAGCACAGCTACAAATAATGATTATTATCAAAACACCTGCTGATTGATAGATAGACATGCGAACGATTCTTTTTCATTAAACATTTGATTCACGTGATTTAAGTACAGAACATCGATATTGGGTGCTTTGTGATTCTCTCTTACTCTCTCTCTCTCTCTCTCTCTCTCTCTCTCTCTCTCTCTCTCTCTCTCTCTCTCTCTCTTCTCTCTCTCTCTCTGTGTGTGTTCCTTGCACGTCTTTACATCCCTCATCCCTTTCACTCTCTTTGCCTCTTCCTTTTTCCTATTTCTCCTTCTCTCCTGTTCGTTTTTTTTTCATTCTTCTCCTTTTCTGTCGCGCCTTTCTGTCTCCGTCTCCATCTCTGTCTTTTTCATTGTCATTGTCTGTGTCTGTGTCTCTCTGTCTCTGTCTCTGTCTCTGTCTCTCTCTCTCTCTCTCTCTCTCTCTCTCTCTCTCTCTCCATACACACACACACACACACACACACACACACACACACACACACACACACACACACACACACACAGCCCCTCACACATTACTTTTTCACCTTTTACCCCAGTTTGTAGTCTGAAAGGAAAAAAAGCCTGCCAAAGAATGAAAAAGCTACCACTTCTGTCTCAAAGCTCTTCAGCTAAAGACCCCTTCTCGAGAAGACTCACAAAGGAGCTTTCCAAAAGCCTAGGGCAGATTTCCTTTACAGTCAAATATTAGCCTCTTGGGAACATTCCAGTTTGCAGCTGGCTAAAACAAACTTCATAATAGAAGACATAGGGAGAGTCTTTCTCTCCTTTACAGTCAAATATTAGCCTCTTGGGATAACATTCCAGTTTGCAGCTGGCTAAAACAAACTTCATAATAGAAGACATAGGGAGACATTCAATCTGTAACAGGCTGCAGTCCTGGCCTGAGAACACAGTTACAAAATTTTCTTTTTTCTCTCAGTCCGCACTAAACAAATGATTCTCACTGAATCTACTGTGCCATACAAGAGCAAAAAGCGGACGCTCACATCTAAAGTGAGAAGTAAGAAAGTCTGGCCGGCAGCTGGAGAAAATCAGGCTTCTGAGCCAGTCCTCGCCATACAGTTTGGAGCAAGGGAAGCTCTCAATTTCTGGCGAGCAAAAAAGCCCCTAGAGGCAATGGCAGAAGCAGCTGAGAGGAGTTCCAGCCGGATCTTGTAGATGAAGAGAAAAGATAACTTCACAAAACTCAACTTTCCCACATTTGCACAGGAGTCCGATACGTTGTGAGTAAGATCCTTATTCACACACACACACACACACACACACACACACACACACACCGTGATAGTATTGACCATCCAGAAGGTTCAAGTTCAAATAAAAGCAGCACCAAACACATTTCTGACATTGAAGGGTACCTAGGTGTCATGATCTTGGTGCAGCTTGGCTGCCTCACAGTGTGTGGTGCTTAGAGGCAAAACACGTGCCTGAGGTGGGCCTCTTCTTTGGAAACATGCTCTGCCAAGCTGTCTCTCTCTGAGATTGTGTTCTTACTATCAATCAATGACATGATAGATAAACCGTTGATAAGACTAGTCCTAGCTGAGAGTGCTTGGCATTTTGTATAATCTATCATCACTAGATTTTTTTTAATCATGAAAATATTCAAATCTTTTCAAAAAAAGAGTTAAGAACTCCCCATGGCAAAAGATGGTTTAAATAAAAGGCGCTCTCGAAAATGAAAAGAAACAAGAAGAACAAAAAAAAACTAGCAGAGTCAATGAGTGTGACAGAAAAGATGCTATTATTGGCACTGACCTTCCAAAAGGTCATGATATTAATTTTAATGTAAGAGTCTCCACATTTCCACTGCGCCAGCGAGTGATGAATGTCACCATTGATACAAGAATTATGTTTGTACCATTAGTGCTGGGCTACAAGTGCTGAGATCAGAATCATGCATTTTGTCCATGAGTGAGCATGAATGTGTGTGTGTGTGTGTGTGTGTGTGTGTGTGTGTGCGTGCATGTGTGTGAGTGTGTGTGTGTGTGTGTGTGCGTGCGCATGCGTGTATGCATGTGTATGTATGCACGTGCATAAACTTACGTGTGCGTTGCCTGCACATGAAAACGTTCCTGTTAATACTCCATTGGAGAGGCTGACTCTTATATCTTTCGATATCAAAGGCCCATAATGTCAATTGAACAGAGAACAGAAAACAACATCAAGGCCCCTGATCATGACTGGCCAACAGAAACTCAGGCATGCAGGCTAAGGTACGTGTTACTGTCGTAACAACGTCAACACTGGATTGTCTACAGCCTTCTCACTTTCTAGTTCTTGTTCTTTTGATCCCGCTTTTCTGAAATGAAAGATTCTGATTGACTGAAACTCTACCTGGTGAGATGAAAGAATGGTTGTAATGAGGTGATGTCGATCAAGTTTTTGGAAGGCAAGTCGTTTTCTTTTCATTCCATTCAGCTAGCTTGAGTTTTTTCCATCTCTGTTTATTATAGCATCATCAGCATTTCACTGGGGAAAGGAGGAAGAGTGCAGTGCAGGGGAGGGAAGAGAGGCACCTGCTGCACGACATTGGTTATCAACGTCAAGGAGAGACTGATGGAGAGTTTGTCAAAGGAATGAAATTCTAAACAGGCAGCCCATTGTAGAGGGAAAGAACGGCCGTTTTATGTACCTTGTGCGGTGTGCGTGATGCACGCGACAGGTGTCGTGGGTGACGGGTAGAACTGGCCTCAGGGATGGAGAAGTGCCAGTCAGCAGGCAACCTGGATGTCTTTGTTGTGTTTTTTTTTAGGGCTTTCTGATCATTCCTCACCTGCCAGAGATCGCTCGACCGTGTCTAATGTGACTTGCATGATGTAAGACGGATGATGAAAGGAAAGGGTGGGGTGTGCACAGAAACAGAGAGAGAGAGAGAGAGGTCGTTAATGAAATGGTTAGGTTGACTAGAATCAGTGTGTGGAGTTGTTAAGGAATATATGGAAATATCATCTTAGTGCATGGAGAGCTGATTGTTGTATTACACATTATTGCTGTTAAGAGTACTTATACAGTACCTGGCCTAGGCTAGAAACCAAGCTCTAAGTGCTTTACACTTCATACTGTTGTTTACACTATGGGCTGCCTTCCTGGACAGAGCTGACTGAAGAGCTGCATGCCGGCACTCCATTCAGTCATTTCACATGTCATTCAGTCAATATCATTCACTCAACTCGTGACACGGGAATCAATAGAACTGATGCAATGGTGAAAAATATGGGGATTGGTAATAATGGAGTGCAATTTATGTCAAAACCAAAAAGGAAACAATTCTTCGTCTATTTTGATGATGCAATGTTAATAATTCTGAAAAAAATAGAACGTAATTTGAACAGAAAGGGTAACAATATAAAACGAGTAATATCCACTCACATGTTGAAAAACTTTCCTTCCGATACTGAAGAGTCAGTTCAGAATGGAGAAGTACACAGCTTAAACACACATGGAATATGATACTTTATCAGCACAGTGGGCCTGCTATGAGAGCCATTCATAAACCATGAAAATGGTAATGTTCTGGAGGTTTTAAATGCATATGTATTAACTATTATTTGTAATAAATGTTATGGGCAAAAAGAGAAGATAATTATACATGGAAGGATTTTTTTTCCAGCTAGTTAATGTGTGTGTGTGTGTGTGTGTGTGTGTGTGTGTGTGTGTGTGTGTGTGTGCATGTGTGTGTGTGCATGTGTGTGTGCATGTGTGTGTGTGTGTGTGTGTGTGTGTGTGTGTGTGTGTGTGTGTGTGTGTGTGTGCATGCAGGTTTGTGCATTCCCTTTACATCAAAATGTGTGTGTTCACTAGTGTTGATAAGTTGACTAGATTTTCTTTATTTCAAAGGCCTGTAATACTGATTGTATAGAGGGCAGAAAACAGCATAAAAATCTCTGATCATGACTGGCCAGAATGCATGCAGGCTAAGACGCGTGGTACTGTTGTAACAATGTCAACATGGCATTGTCTACAGCCTTCTTACCCTCCAATTATATGATTTCATTGTTACTTGTTCCTTATTGATTCTTTTGATCCCACTTTTCTGAAAAGCAACACTGTAATTAACTGGAACTCTACCCAGTGAGATGAAAGAATGCCTGTAATGAGGTGCTGTTGATCACGTTTTGGGTGACGATTCATTTTCCTTTCATTCCACCAGACTAGCTTGTGTATTTCCACCTTCAGTGTTAATGCATTGTCAGCATTTCCCTGAGAACAGGAGGAGGAAGAGGGAAGGAAGAAGAGGGAAAGAAATATTCCACAGTGACTCTAGTCACATCAGGGAGAGATTGAGGGAGAGTTTGTCAAAGGAATGAATTCTTAACAGCAACCCATTGAGGAGGAAAAGAACAGCCGTTTTATCTACCTTGTGAGGTGTACGTGATGCACGTGACAGGTGTCATGGGTGACAGGTAGAACTGGCCTCAGGGGTGGAGAAGTGCCCAGTCAGCGAGCAACCTGGGTGTCTTTGTTTTTTTTTATGGCTTTCTGATCATTCCTCACCTGCCAGAGTCCAATCGACCGTGTCTCATGTGGTTTGCATGGTGTAAGATATATGATGAAAGAAAATCAATGGGGGGTGTGCAAAGAGAGAGAGACAGATGGACAGACAGACAGACAGACAGACAGTGATGAGATGGTGATTAAAAATTGGTTAGATTGACTGGAATCAGTGGGGTGGAGTTGTTGAGGAAGCAATCGAAATACCGTTTTAGTTCATGGAGAGCTGATTGTTGTATTGCATATTATTATTATATATCATCATCATTATTATCATTACGAATGCTTACAAAGCACCTATCCTTGGCTAGAGACCATGCTCTAAGTGGTATACAATCTACACTCTTGTTTGCACAATGGGCTTCCTTCCTGGAAAGAGGTGACTGAAGAGCAAGAAAGAGAAAGAGAATTTAAAAGGAAAAGAATTTTTCCAGCTAGTTAGTGTGTGTGTGTGTGTGTGTGTGTGTGTGTGTGTGTGTGTGTGTGTGTATTGCCTTCACTTGAAAACATGGGTGTTCACACAGCATAGATAATGTTGACTAGAGTCTATTCATATCAAAGGCCAGTAATGCTAATTATACAGAAAGCAGAAAATAGCGTAAGACCCTTGATCATGACCAGCCAAGAGAAAAGCTGGTTTGCAGGCTATAGTGCATATTACCATTGTAACAACGTCAGCACTGGATAGTCTACAGCCTTCTCACTTTCCAATTCTTGACTTTATTGTTACCTATTCCATCATCATTCTTTTGATCATGCTTTTTTGAAATGCACGACTGTGATTGACTGGAACTCTACCTGGTGAGATGAAAGCATGGCTTTAATGCATTGTCAGCATTTCTCTGGAGAGAGGAGGAAGAGGGAAGGAAGGGGAGGGAAGGAAATGTTCCACAACGTCTCTAGTTAACGTCAGAGGAAGAGTGAGGGACAGTATGTCAAAGGAATGAATTTTAAACAGGCTGCCCTATGAGGAGGAAAAGAATGGTTGTTTCATCTACCTCATATGGTTTGCGTGATGCACGCGACAGGGTCGTGGGTGACAGGTAGAACTGGCCTCAGGGGTGGAGAAGTGCCAGTCAGCGAGCAACCTGGGTGTCTTTGTTGTGTTTCTTTTTTAGGGCTCTCTGATCATTCCTCACCTGCCACAGTCTGCTGACCATG
Source organism: Conus betulinus (assembly GCA_016801955.1). Lineage (NCBI taxonomy): Eukaryota > Metazoa > Mollusca > Gastropoda > Neogastropoda > Conidae > Conus > Conus betulinus. The sequence continues at coordinate 394,081 of JADBJO010000862.1, forward strand.
TCTAATGTGGTTTGCATGATGTAAGACGAATGATGAAAGAAAGGGACAGGGTGTGTGCACACTCACAGAGAGAGAGAGAGAGGGTGGGGGATTAGAAACAGGCTGGTTTGACTAGAATCAGTGGAGTGGAGTTGTTGAGGAAGATATGGAAATATCATTTTAGTGTGTGGAGCGCTGATTGTTGTATTACATACTTTCATTATTATGAGTTTTTATACATTGCCTCTCCTTGGCTAGAGACTAAGTTCTTTGTGTTTTACAATCCACACTCTTTGTTTACACAATGGGCTGCTTTCCTGATAGAGCTGACTAACGAGCTGCATGCTGATACTCCATTCAGTCATTTCACAATTCATTCAGTCAGTATCATTCACTCAACTCAGTGACATGGGAATCGACAGAACGAATGCCATGGTAAAGAATACGGAGATTGGTACTGATGGAGTGCAATGTTTGCAAACCAGAAAGGAAACAGTTCTTCATCTTTCTTGGTGATGCAACATTGTCCAACAATTCTGGAAAAAAATAGGACATAGTATGAACAGAAAGGGTAACAGCATAAAACGAGTAATATCTACTCACGTTTTAAAACTTTCCTTCCGATACTGAGAAGTAAGTAGAGAATGGAGAAGTACACAGCTTAAACACACATGGAATCTGATACTTTGTTAGCACAGTGGGCCTGCTATAAGCCATTCATAAACCATGAAAATGGTAATACTCTGGAGGTTTTAAATGCATATGTATTAACGATTATTTGTAATAAATAGTATGGGGTAAAAAGAGAAGATAATTATAAATGAAAGGGATCTTTCCCAGCTAGTTAATTTTTGTGTGTGTGTGTGTGTGTGTGTGTGTGTGTGTGTGTGTGCATGTGTGTGTGTGTGTGTGCATGTGTTCATGTGCATGTGCATGTGTGTGCATGTGTGTGTGTGCGTGGGGGGGGGGGGGGGTATGCAGGTTTGTGCATTCCCTCCACATGAAATTGTGTGTGTTCACTTAGCATTGATAAAGTTGACTAGATTTTTCTTCATTTCAAACGCCTGTAATACTGATTGTATAGAGGGCAGAAAACAGCATAAAAACCTCCAATCATGACTGGCCAGAATGCATGCAGGCTAAGACGCGTGGTACTGTTGTAACAATGTCAACATGGCATTGTCTACTGCCTTCTCACCCTCCAATTATATGATTTCATTGTTACTTGTTCCTTATTAATTCTTTTGATCCCACTTTTCTGAAAAGCAACACTGTAATTAACTGGAACTCTGCCTAGTGAGATGAAAGAATGCCTGTAATGAGGTGCTGTTGATCACGTTTTGGGTGGTGGTGAGTCATTTTCCTTTCATTCTACCAGGTTAGCTTTAGTGTTTCCACCTTTAGTGTTAATGCATTGTCAGCATTTCCCTAAGGAGAAGAGGAAGAGGGAAGGAAGTGGAGGGAAGGGAATGTTCAGCAGGGACTCTAGTCAAACATGAGGAGAGAGAGTGAGGGAGAGTTCATCAAAGGAACGAATTCTAAACAGGCAGCCCATTGAGGAGGAAAAGAACGGCCGTTTTATCTACCTCGTGAGGTGTACGTGATGCACGCAACAGTTGTCGTGGGTGACGGGTAGAACTGGCCTCAGGGGTGGAGAAGTGCCAGTCAGCAGGCAGCCTGGGTGTCTTTCTTGTGTTTTTTTTGAGGGCTCTCTGATCATTCCTCACCTGCCAGAGTCCACTCGACCGTGTCTAATGTGGTTTGCATGATGCAAGACGAATGATGAAAGGAAAGGGACAGGGTGTGTGAGAGAGAGAGAGAGAGAGAGAGAGAGAGAGAGAGAGAGAGAGAGATGTTGTCAAAGTGATTGGATTGACAAGAATCAGTGGGTCTGAGTTGTTGGTGAAGATATGGAAATATTGTTTGAGTGTATGGAAACGATTTATTTCCTTTTTTTTTTTTTTTTTTTTTCTTTTTTTTTTTTTTCTTTTTTTTTTGTTATTGCTACACATAGTGATGACCAGCCCCAGCCACCCACCCACCTTCTCCACTTTCAGCGTTCCTTACCAGCATGTTGAAACCATTGAATATTACTTCTGTCTGTCTTTGGATTGTTTTATGTGCATTTTTTTTAAAGCATATTAATGAACACATGCCATTATCTTAGTGAACACAGTGTACTTTTGATGTTACAGAGAAATGTTAAAGGAACAATACTTTGCGCTGTCTATCGTGATCATTCTTATTCACGAAACCATCAGCCACGGTCATGTTATCTTCCTCACTATTGCAGTCAGTGTTCACACCACTGTCAGACATCCTCAAATTAGCTGTATATTAAAGTGCAGTGAAACATCCAATGATGCTCTCTCTTTCTCTCTCTCTCTCTCTCTCTCTCTCTCTCTCTCTCTCTCTCTCTATGTCTCTCTCTCTCCCTCTATCTCTCTCTCTCTCTCCCTGTCTCTCTCTCTCCTCTCTCTCTCTCTCTCTCTCTCTCTCTCTCTCTCTCTGGCAGTGACAAATCTAATGAATTCTGTCTTTGTCTGTCTGTCTGTCTGTCTGTCTGTCTCTCTCTCTCTCTCTCTCTCTCTCTCTCTCTCTCTCTCTCTCTCTCTCTCTCTCTGTATGTACGTATGTGTGCGTGTGCGTATACGAATGTATGCCTGTGTGCACACATGTGTGTGCATGCAGACGCATGCACATGCACTTTATTCACGAAAAAAGAATTTCACACAAAGGGCATACACTGAAGCAGAGTTCACATATTCCTGTACAGATTACACTCTTTCATGGTTTTCAAAGCTCTATTAAAGTAAGAGGAAACTTTCCCCAAAAGTTCAGTTCCACATCAATGAAGTCTTTCATACCATTCTCTTCCTCAGAAAGTAAGTCAATAGAGTTTAGGACTTTTCTGCTCCCTCAGGGATGCAGGATTACCACTTGACTCCCCACGAATGGTGGGTGGGTGGGGTGGGGCTTCCTCAGCTACAATGTGCTGATAGATTCTACCTTGTAACAGCAAGACCCCACAAAGGCCACACCTCGGCCCAGATCAGGGAAAAAAAAATGTCTGCGACAGGCACCATTTGATGCTTGGGTTTTGAAGGTTATCAACTTTCTGCTTTAAAGAATGTCACTTACCATCCAGTTCAATTAAAAAAAAACAGTGGTCGGTAGTATAACGATACCGAAGAAACCCAATTTAATTTATAAAGACTCTCTCTCTCTCTCTCTCTCTCTCTCTCTCTCTCTCTCTCTCTCTCTCTCTCTCTCTCTCTCTTAGGCACATGTGTACCAGTCAAGCGTCAACAAGACCCACGGGACACGATACGACAGAGTCACAGGCTGAAAATAAATAGGGAAACCTACAATTAAACTGAAAATAATTGAAGGAAAGTACTAACCTGATACATGGAAAGCGGCCAGTCTGTAGTAATTTATCCATGGGGCTGCTAAATCCAACGAATATAAACAACACAAGTCCAACACCACACGAACACGACCATAGAAGAACACACACTGAGTGTCAAAGGTTAGCATGGCAGCTATTGTTATACAGACCCAAGCTTCGGGGTTTTCCTTTGCATGGTAGAGGGCGATATGCTAATTTGTCGCATGCGTAAACGAAGTAAATAAAAGATGCTTAAAATAGTACGGCTTTCCGGAGAATTATACGACGCAGGTGTAGAAAGGTCTCCATTGTATATGTATACGAAAATACGATGAGGGAAATGAAATAGAAAACATGTGTTTTGCATGCTAGTATCAACAGCATTCATATCATGAGTTTTAAAATAACATATATATATATATATACTTACATTATGTTCATGAGGAAGATCGTACTAAGAAGCATTAGTACATAATTAAGATAGAATTCTGCATGTACATGCCGTCATGGAAGAATGTTTTGTTGCAGTCATGGTAAATTTTGTTCTAACTTTATAAAATTGATTTATTTCTTGTTGCGTACTCAAGTGAATAGGCTGATGGCCTCACATTGAAAGCCTGCCTCTCTCTCTCTCTCTCTCTCTCTCTCTCTCTCTCTCTCTCTCTCTCTCTCTCTCTCTCTCTCTCTCTGATAACTAATAGGAGGATCGCTTTCTATGTGTCTGTGCGTGTCTTTTTTTTTCGTAATCAGTTTATTCATTCTTGTTTTGTTGTTTCTTTATGTATTTTTCGAAGACGTGTATGTTTGTGAAAATGTTTTTAAAAGTTTCAGTCGCTAGTCATGCTTAGTTGGTTGGTATTCACATTTAGTCTCTCAGTGGGTCAAGGGCCGGATGAATAAAGCATGTATTTCCTTATCTGTTACCCGTGGAAGTAAAGATTATCAATTAATCAATCAATCAACAGATCAATCAGTCACTCTCTCTCTCTCTCTCTCTCTCTCTCTCTCTCTCTCTCTCTCTCTCTCTCTCTCTCTCTCTCTCTCTCTCCCTCTCTCTCTGGTGTATGCGTGTGTGTGTGTGTGTGTGTGTGTGTGTGTGTGTGTGTGTGTGTGTGTGTGTGTGTGTGTGAGGATGTGTGCGCCAATGCGCGCGTGCGCGCGCGCGCGTGTGTGTGTGTGTGTGCGTGCGTGCGTGCGTGTGTGTGTGTGTGTGTGTGTGTGTGTGGTGTGTGTGTGTGTGCGTGTGGGTGCACGCGCACAGAGACAGGCAAATGAATGTCACCAAAGAGTTATTAACATTGTGCGGTCATCTTCTGGAATTTCCTGAAATATTTCGTCCTCATCGATCATATCTGATGTTTACATTGCCGAACCTTGCAATATAATTACAATACAATATAATGCAATGTAATGCAGTTCAGTACAATAATATATGATTCGCCGCTTTCCGTTACGATACGAGACGACACGACACGACACGATGCGATATGATACAATGCAATACAGCACAAAACAGCACAATACAATAGCGTCTATTCTGATCCGCATGACACCACCAGCTAAGACCCCTACTGATGAAAATATTATCGTGGAGACAGCCCGAATGAGTTATCCCTCCAGACGGCGCCATCAAGCATGTCCATCCAAGGACAGTGCCCATGACCTTGGCGATCCCAGTAACTCTGACAGAACCTGAATCAAGGGCATATATGTGGGGAAGTAGTCGAAACTGAGGTCACCCTGAGAACAGGGCATGAAGGACCACAGATCTTGAGACTTTTTGTTTAACGTTGAACAATGAAGATGTGTTTTAAGATGATGTTACGGATTTCCATTCTGGTCTGAAACTGCATGACAGGGCTGTACTCTACACTTAACTTACTTTCATAATAGTGTATCCCTGTGTCAATCAGGTCTGAGAGATACAGATACCTGTAGTGTTGATCAGGAAATTTGAGCAACACTTTCAATGACGCATGCATTAAGTTGACGAAACTCGAACCTTTGATCTCGGCCTTCCCAATTCCAACAGCAAATGGAACTCTGGGTAGGAGCCGTTGGAGGCAGAAAAATCCCACGAGGAGGAAATGGCTCTGATGGGAATCGAACTTACGACCTTCCAGCGGGAGGCCGGCGACGTTAACCACTAAGCCACGGCGGATGGTTCCACATTTTAAATAAGTTCCGTACAAAAAAAAAGGTTCAGCTGTTTTTGAGGGATATTTGTTAAGTGGATTCTGGAACCATGCCTCCATCCAGACCTCCTTCCACGGATCCATACTATAATGAACTGAGTGTGCCTTGGGCTCTCTTTCCATCTTTCAGCCGAGTTTTGTTAAAATCGGTTTAGACGTTTTTTGCGTTTCTCTCTCTCTCTCTCTCTCTCTCTCTCTCTCTCTCTCTCTCTCTCTCTCTCTCTCTCTCTCTCTCTCGTGTTACCATACCCTGCAAAGGAAACAAAATTTGTTTTAAATTTTGAATCAACTTCTTCTGTCTCTTCATGTTCTGCTTAGCTCTGTGTCATTGCTTTAATTCAGTCAGAACTAAATAGGATATGATATTGACTCTTCTCTCTCTCTCTCTCTCTCGTCTCTCTCTCTCTCTGTCTCTCTCTCTCTCTCTCTCTCTCTCTCTCTCTCTCTCTCTCTCTCTCTCTCTCTCTCTCTCGTACCATATTCTGCAAATGAAAACAAAATTTGTTTTAAAATTTTAAATCAACTTCTTCTGTCTCTTCATGTTCTGCTTAGCTCTGTGTCATTGCTTTAATTCAGTCAGAACTAAATACATATGACCTTATTTATTTCTCTCTCTCTCTCTCTCTCTCTCTCTCTCTCTCTCTCTCTCTCTCTCTCTCTCTCTCTCGCTCGTGTAGCATATTCTGCAAATGAAACAAAATTTGTTTTAAAATTTTGAATCAACTTCTTCTGTCTCTTCATGTTCTGCTTAGCTCTGTGTCATTGCTTTAATTCAGTCAGAACTAAATAGGATATGACCTTATTTATCTTTCTCTCTCCTCTCTCTCTCTCTCTCTCTCTCTCTCTCTCTCTCTCTCTCTCTCTCTCTCTCTCTCTCTCGTGTACCATATTCGCAAATGAAACAAAATTTGTTTTAAAATTTGAATCAGCTTCTTCTGTCTCTTCATGTTCTGCTTAGCTCTGTGTCATTGCTTTAATTCAGTCAGACTAAATAGGATATGACCTTCAATATGACTTTAATTCAGTCAGAACTAAATAGGATATGACCTTGTTTATCTTCTTCTCTCTCTCTCTCTCTCTCTCTCTCTCTCTCTCTCTCTCTCTCTCTCTCTCTCTCTTCTCTCCTCTCTTGTTCTTTTGCTGTTCATCTTCAGTTATTGCTGTGAGTGGCCGAAGTGGAAGAACAGATGAAAGTCAGGGTACTGACCATGCGAAAGCCCTGATATCCATCCAGTCTCCACCCACACACCCACAGCCTCTTGTATTACCCCTACAATACATCAGCCCAGCTCCCATCATGCAAGCGGCACTGGCCCTGAAATTCACTTGGCCCCTAAGAAAAGGAGGGAGATGATTGACACGAAACTGATTAGTGGGGGTCGCCCTCGCTGACCATTTAATGATCTCGAGGGCCTGCTGTGGTGGTGGGTGGGGGCGTGATGCCCGATCGTCTTTGTGTCGAGATGGACATTGTGGTATAGGGAGGGAAGAGAGAGGTGGGCGGCGGCGGGAGGAGTGCGGAGAGAGAGAGAGAGGTGGGGGGGGGGGGGGTGGGGAGTGAAGAGGGAAGCAAAGGGTAACGAGTGCGGAATGACAATAGCTAGTTCTGTGATCGTCTGCCCGGATGACGTCACCGGTCTGCCTGACTCCGCTGTGCGTATCTGAACACACACACATACACACACACACACACACACACACACACACACACACACACACACACACACACACACACACACACACAAACACACACACACACACACACATACACACACACACACACACACACACACACACACACACACACACACACACACACACACACACACACACACACACACACACACACACACTAGCACACACACAAACACACACACACTCTCTCTCTCTCTCTCTCTCTCTCTCTCTCTCTCTCTTTCTAACGCAACACACACACACACACACACACACACACACACGGCTTGCCCATCTAACACCCCCCTCCCTTCCAACCGACCCTCCCCCCCCCCTTCCCTCCCCTTCCCTGATCGTTCGTTCATATACACACCGCCTGCTCACAAGTGCATGCGTGACCACAGGGTCACGAGTGAGGTGTTAAATGGTTGGCTGGTTAGCTGGTCTGCCGGTAGGCCCCTTTGTCCACTGCTTCTCATGGAAGAGGACGCCGGCAGGTGGGGGGGGGGGGGGGGGGGGCACATTTCCTGACTGTTCTTCTTACTAATCAGGGGACATTATTATTTAGGTGCAGGAGGAAGGAGCGAGAGTGTGTGTGTGGGGGGGGGGGGGGGATAATGTATAAATGATGAAACAAGGAAGATTTTTTGTTTTGGCTTTTTGCTTTTGAAGACAACTGCCTGAACCATACCGAAGATGGAATGGATTTTAATGCAAGTTTCAGTTTCAGATTCATCAAGGAGGTATCACTGCGAGCGGACTAGTCCATATATGCTAGACCAGATCCGCTAAGTTTTGAGACCACACTGCGTATGATTCGTATGATTTAAAGCTGATGACTAAATGAATGAATGACTAAGATGAGAGAATTGAAGAAGAGGGTCTCGTGGCTACGACTTAGCAGATGCCTGACGTACGTATTAATTCAACACGCTGGTCAGACCTAGAGAGGAAAACAATCTGAATTAGACTCAAGATTGTCAACTGGGTCTTTGTTTTTCGTGTCTGTGTCGTTTATTAATGACTGTCGTTGTCTATGTCGGGCTGCATGATTTGTCCAGTTCTGTTCAATTCTTTCTGATAGGTAGGAAGAGGGTGCGGTGTTCGTTTGGGACACCTTGAGAATTTGACAGGATGGGGGAGTGATTTTTTTTTTTTAATCTAGGGAGTGATTCCTTAGG
>JADBJO010000862.1:417500-425000 GCA_016801955.1 Conus betulinus
ATTACGTTCCATCATGCCAAGGTGTTGTGCATCGCGCTGTGGTGTAAATGTTCTGTGGGAGATCGCGTCGCTCCAGGATGGCGTGATCTACCTGTGTGTGTGTGTGTGTGTGTGTGTGTTTTGGTAGCGGTTTTTTTGGTTGGTTGGCTGGTTTTTGTCTACGTATGTGTGTATATTTTAAAGGCTGACGCAGAGAAACGTCTCGGGTTCTGTTGGTACGCATTTCGTTCCATTTGTAACCGGTATGCTCTAGTTAAAGCGAGCGAGTAGAGTAAAACACAGTGCTCAAACCAAGTCAATGACTGAATTGAGAGAGAGAGAGAGAGAGAGAGAGAGAGATTATGAAAAAAAAACTGCTTTCCACTCACGCAATGATCCTCTCGTTCAACAGGATGAAAGTGTCTTAATGTTTTTCAGATCGTAACAGGATCAATGCACTCAAACGAGCAGCAAGTGAAAACTGTTCTTAAGAGCTTAGCTGCACCAAACATTCTTTTTCATATGGAAAGCCACCACGGGTGAATTTGCGAATAAACCTTCTCCGTCCTAAAATTTCCCTCAATAAGCTCAGCACGAAATAAAGCATTTCACAACAATTGAGGGCCACAAAGTCGAAGAAAGTGAGGTTAAAAAAAAATAAAAAGTTTTTTTTTTTTTTTTTTTTTTTTTTTTTTTTTTTTACACAGCGCGAACCTTATGATTCAGGGAATATTCATTCAAAGTGAGAGTCATGTCGCTTGAACTGTCTTACTGCCAATTGAACTAGACTGAAAGTCGCAGACAAGATGGGACCGATGGTTATACTCTAAAATTACCAGCTCATCAGATTGATAAAATTCTTACATACACATCTACAGTATAGTGTATTATGTCTTGAACTGCGCCTTCTCCGCGCAGTTTACAGTTGCAGAACTGACATCCCTGCTCAGATCTTGAGACCATATCAAACCATCGAATAACGGACTTTCTATTTTGTCAGTTTGACCCGAGCCCTTTGAAAAACATATAAACAGGCATACCTACAATCCTTTTCATTTTCTATAATTTGCTAATTAAAGAAAAAGAACATAATTTGATATGAGGAGGAGGAAAATCATTTCCCATAGCTCTTATGCATGTAAGAAAACCAGTCGATTACAAATATAATATGATAATACGTCACACAAGCAGCTCTAACACTATGTTCAAATTACACTAAAAGGATGCTGACATGCCCCGTAAGTAATGTGACATAAATCACTTGTCACTGACCCCTAAGAAAGCAAAAATGTTCCAAATAACATGACAAAGACGACAAAACAAAACCACCCATCTCTCTGTCGTGTTTGTCGATAACAAGTTGAGACTTATGGAGTACTGGGTGTGTACATTGTTAATGATCTTTCTTGGTGTAATCACATCAACGCTTTCGTAAAATGACAGCCGGTCGAAAATATCAGTTGTGCTGGATCAAGCTTTTTTTTTTTTTTTTAATATCCATGACAGAAAATGATCCCCACTAGCACGTGAGCGCTCTTTAATCAGTAACTGTCTATCATTGGTTGACTGCCGGTGCCTGTGTCAGGAAACCTCAGACCAACTTTATACAAGAGACGAATGAACGTAGATCCTTTAGAATCTGTAAGTATTGCTGACATGTCGTCATACTATGCAAAAACTTCTCTGCCGAAGGATATGTCTATTTCGAGAAAAGATTGTTTATGCAAGGAATTGTAGGCCAACCCAGATCAGCCCCACAAACTTGTTAATCTAAAATTAGCCATTATCCTCAATGTCCGACTAAATTGCCGGTTCCCATACACGGAACAGGTTTATTTTCTCTCTCTCTCGCTCTCTCTCTCTCTCTCTCTCTCTCTCTCTCTCTCTCTCTCTCTCTCTCTCTCTGGGTTCGATTGAAGCTGGATGCGTCAGACTTGTAACCCGGCCGCCATGATGAAGCCCGCGGTCTTCTCCAGGTCAGAACGGGCTCCCCAATGCTGCGCCTGTAACTCTGTTCCCCCCGGCCAGATTTTGTGTCGTAGAGCTGCGTGAGTAGGACAGCGCAGGAGGACATGTTCAGGGGTCTGGGGTCCAGTGCCGCATGGACACTGGTCAGTGTAGGCGATCCTCAAAGGTTTATTTCAATCAAGGCTTTCTACCTCTGGTTGTATGCTTGGGAGCATGCTTCCGTCTGATCTGCGATGCCTTCGAGGTGCAGAATCTCGCTGACCTTTTCATTGAGATATACATCATAGATTATCATTTCACATAAAGCTAGAGTTACACAAGAAGACTGCAGACAAACAGATTGAAGCGTTACAGAAAACAAAAAGAGATAAAGACACAAAAATGGAGTACAAAGTAACACTTATCTTACACACAATATAAAGCAGACTTATGAATTGTGGTAAATACACCTTTTTTTTCAGACTTCACGACAACCAGGTACAAAAATGTACACAAAACAATACTCTCGAGAAGGATGCCAGAGGAAAAAAAAAACAAAAAAGCTTCGTATTTATGTTGAACCGCATCTTGGCTGACGTGCGTATGTCTTGTGTAATACTGCGTTCGTCACTTTTCAATCCGCTTCCAAGCCAGTCCTTCAGTCATTGATCTCTCCCTCACACTCCTGCAGTGCCCATGACCTCGGCGCAGTCCTCCCAGCCTTCAAGCGCATCCCCACCAGGTGACACGGCCACGCCTGAGGCAGACACATTACCTCCCCTCCTGGAGCGGCTCTTCCCCAGGCACGCCTCGGCGGGTCATGGGGTCAAGGTCTGCAGCCGGACGTGCTGGCTCTGTGGTGCCAAAAGGAGAACCAGACGGTGCCCAACTGGCTGGACCCCACCTGCCGCTCTTACCTGGCCTGCTCTGGCTCCCGCCTGATTGTGGAGCTGTGCCTGCCAGAGTCAACCTACAGGTGAGTCACTGACGTCCTGGTACCATTCCGGTGGAGAGTTGGGTTGTCATTTTCTTTCATTTTGTCAAGAGCATGAATGTGCATGTGTATGAAAATAAACCCAGACGCTCTGTATCATTTGTTAAAATATGAAAATCAGCACATGCGAATGTCCATCGATAACGAAACATACAGATGGTGCATGGTGAGCGAGCGTGATTAAAAAGACCCCCCCCCCCCCCCCCCCCCCCCCCCGCCTCTCCCCTTTGCTTTACTGTCATCTGGTGATTTTTTTTTTTTTATTCTGTCTCGCTTTACTGTCATCTGGTGATTCTTTTTGGGGGAGCCCCCCCCCCCCCCTTGCTTTACTGTCATCAGGTGATATTTTTTTTTACTCTGTCTTGCTTTACTATCATCTGGTGATTTTTTGTTTTACTCTGTCTTGCTTTACTGTCATTTTGGTGATTTATCTTTTTACTGTGTCTTGCTTTACTGTCATCTGGTAATTTTTTTTTTTTTCTGTCTTGCTTTTACTGTCATCTGGTGATTTTTTTTTTTACTCTGTCTTGAATTACTGTCATCTGGTTATTTCTGTTTTACTCTGTCTTGCTTTACTGTCATCTGGTGATTGTTTTCCCCTTCGTGGACCGTTGTCCTGTCTTTGTTCGGGAACACCTTTTACACTTTCTTCCGCTCACAGTTGGTGTCATATCAGGTTTTTTTTTTTTTTTTTTTTTTTGTGATCTATTGATTAGATATTGAACATTGTACATACCGTCCAAGATGGACACTTGTTATCCGTTCTGCAGTATCCATTTGCCCATATTGTGTTTTTTACGAGTTTTTGTGTCATTTTTTAATGTTTTTTTCATGAATTCTACACACACACACACACACACACACACACACACACACACACACACACACACATCTTTTCAGTCCGAGCGTCAGAAATCATGCAGTAAGGCTGTTGGGATCATACAGCTTTGTCCTATCCGCTATAGGAATGTCAGTAATTCATCTGTCACGTTATCAACTGTTTTGCAGTTTGGTTTATCAGAAAGTGATATTTCTTCAGAATGTTAACTTTCTCAGACCGTAACCTTTTTTTTTTTTTTACAGGGTGTGACACTTTACCCTTAGTAGTTTGACAAGTCCTACTGAGGCCTTTTCTGGTCGCCTGAGCAATGGTGCTAAAAACTACAAAACTGTATTTAGCCTGCTGTCAGGAGAACCTCAATGTTCATCTCTTCAGAACTGGTTTTTCTTGATGGTTAGCTCATGGGGGCTGTCCGTGGATAGATCTGGTGGTGATTTATCTCCAGTGCAGACGTGAACTCAATCTGATCCATGCACAAATCGATTGTTGTCGTGTGGGGGGATTGAAAAAAAAAAATCTTGACAAATATTATTGACATACTTCAGCTGTGGTGCTGTATCTCCTCCGCTATAGTGCTGTATCTCCTCCGGTGGGTGGCATCTCGACGGTCTGATACTATTAGCACCTTGTGTTCTGCCGGTACAGGCTGCAAAAGAACGAGCCTGTATGTGGCTGTGTTTAGGAAGCTCGGATAAGCGATGCAGAGGTGACACATTGACAGTGAGAGGACGAAACAAGCGGGGACAGGGTGACAATCATTTCGTGTGTTGATGTCATGGTTATTGTTCACGTCATGTCGAATTTCCGGACTGTAATGTGCGAGGTTGTCGCAAACAGCAAATATTGGAAAGTGAGTTTGATTTGTAGTTTGACTGCAGCCTGCAACATGATAGTTCAGACCTCCATTTCCTGAGTAGAGAAAGACAAGTCTTTTCATCGTTTTCTTCCGCTACGTCTTTCTTTCTTTCTTTCTTTCTTTTTCTTTTTTTCTTTTTCTTTCTTTCTTCCTTTCTTTCTTTCTTTCTTCTTCAGCCGACACTGTTGTGACGACTATCGCTGAGGAATAAATTCAACATTAACGACAAAAAAAAAAAAAAAAAAGGACAGAGAAGAAGAAGAAGAAGATGAAGAAGAAGAAGAAGAAGAAGAAAAAGAAAGGAAACAATTTTCGTAAGGGGACACAACTCAGAATGTTTTCAGCCATTTTCTCTACCTCAACTGAAGTTATCTCTGTTGCAAACACTTTACATCAACTTTTAAAACAACCTGTAACATGGAATTTTGGCTTCCCTGTCGTTTTTGGAGGTATCTTGTGTAGACACACGCGTGCGTGCACACACACACACAACACACACTCTCTCTCTCTCTCTCTCTCCTCTCGTCTCTCTCTCTCTTCTCTCTCTAGAGACAGACTCTCTCTCTCTCTCTCTCTCTCTCTCTCTCTCTCTCTCTCTCTCACGCGTGTGCGTTCGCGTTCAAGTAGAGAGAGACAGAGACATAGATGAAGAAGACAGGAAAGCAACCTGTAATAAGGGACACAACTCAGAAAGTTTGAGCCGTTTCTGCCAAAGCAGAAATTGCTTCTCTTTTTTCTCAGTTTTTTAACTTTTTAACAGTTTTTGAGGTTTTTGTTATTTGCATGTTTTTTTTATATAGTAATTTTTCGTAACATTCTGCGCATTATTTCTAAAATAATGATATTTTCTGATGAATGTGTCTATTGGGGGCTTTTAGGCGAGACATTGCTTCAGATAACAAAAATGTTTTAAATACCATAATTCCGGGAAGAAAACCGTCGATCACCGGTGATCGAAATCCAAGGGAAAGAACAGAAAAGAGTTTTGAACACTTTTTTCCAGCCACTGTTTGCAAACACTTAAAATCAACTTTTTAAACAATCTGTGACATCAGTTTTTGGTTTTCCTTTCCTTTGGGTAATAATCTAGCGAACAAACACGCGCGCGCGTGTACACACAAACACACACACAGGCGCTCTCTCTCTCTCTCTCTCTCTCTCTCTCTCTCTCTCTCTCTCTCTCTCAACGAGCAACGAGTGAAAGAGTGAGTCGATGGGATTGTGGAGAAAATGTAGTCGGCTGAGTGAAATGAGGACTACCTGCTTGACTGACTAAATGACTGACTGATCGACTGATGGCGGACGCAAGCATTACCTATTCCATACGCACCTTGTTGTGGAAGGTTTCAACTGGTGCGATTTCTTTTTAAATTCAGTAATATTTTCTAAAGAAGACCAATATTCTTAAAGAAGACCATATTCGTGATCTGATTTTGTGTGGTGATCTCCCTTCATGGGTCTCTTGGCTGTTTGGGAAACTTGGCTCGGTGCTTTTAATTTTAGCCTCGGCGTTTTAATCCACACGTTCTTTTGATTTTGTCTTGTTTGCAACCCTGATGTGCCCTTCGTTGTCGGTTACAAACAATAATGATTTGACTGACCGATTGATGAATTGATTGGTTGATTGGCTGGTTGGTTGGTTGGTTGGCTTGTTGGTTGTTGGTTGATTGATTGATGATCGATCAATCAATTGATCGATTGATTGATTGATCAATTTGTTTTTTTATCGATTGATTGATCTGCTCTCGCTCTCTCTCGCTCTCTCTCTCTCTCTCTCTCTCTCTCTCTCTCTCTCTCTCTCTCTCTCTCTCTCTCTCTCTCAGCTATTCTCATCATTCTCATCACTCCTGCCTGCCAGTGAACCAGACCAACTGCACGGCCCAGCGTGAGGAATTCTCTGCCCGTGTCCGCGCGTTTCTGGGTCCTTTCCTGCGCCAGAGTCGGCACCCTCCCCACTTCTTTGCCGCGTCTGTGGGCAACGGCTCTGTCCAAAACAATGCCGCCAACAATGGCGCTAACAATGGCGTCTATAATCCCGATTTCCATGCCGCCAACAATGGCGCTAACAATGGCGGCAACAATGGCGTCTATAATTCCGACTTCCATACCATCTACAATGGCGCTGGTGGTGGTGCCAGTGATGCGGATTTTCCTGGCGGCCAACAGTCCAGGCTTCAGCGCCGACACCAGTGCCGCTCTGACTGCCGACATCAACGCCTTCTACACAGCGCTGACAGACAAGACGGGCCGCAGCCGGAGGTAGTGGAGGAAGAGGAGGAGGAAGAGGACGGGATGCTGACCCAGTTGAATGCTCTCTCTTCGGTTTTTGTGGATACTTCCAGTAAGTTTGTCTCTGTCTCTGTTTCTGTCTCTGTTCTGTGTCTGTCTGTCTGTCTGTCTGTCTGTCTGTCTGTCTCTCTCTCTCTCTCTCTCTCTCTCTCTCTCTCTCTCTTTCTCTCTCTCTCTGTACCTCTGTGTTCGCGTGCACACACACTTTCGCGCGCGCGCGCGCACTGCGCGCGCGCGCGCGCGCGCGCGCGCGTGTGTGTGTGTGTGTGTGTGTGTGTGTGTGTGTGTGTGTGTGTGTGCGTGTGTGTGTGCGCGCGCTCGCCTGGTAAGCATATTGTTGTGGGAGTGTGTTTGCGAGCGCAAGCGCGCATGCGTATGTATGTGTGTGCGCGCGCGTATATGTATGTATATATATATATATATATATATATATATATGTGTGTATGTATGCGCGTACATATATATATGTATGTATATATATGTGTGTGTGTGTGTGTGTGTGTGTGTGTGTGTGTGTGTGTGTGTGTGTGTGTGTGTGATTCAGTGTCGTAAGAAGCATTCGTTTGGAGTTGTGGGCCTGTATTTATTTCATCT